>JACEVL010000073.1:982500-1105000 GCA_020284085.1 Aporrectodea caliginosa
TGTACCAAATGTGATACTCGAGAGCTGCAAGCGTCACCGATGGAATGAATCCTGTTGCTGTTGGTGATGATAATGATGGTGATGAGTTCTCTGCCACACCCGAAGGAAGGCAGGTCCATTGACCTTTAAGCCACCCGGGGGATGAGATGAGAGAGGTGATTTCTCCTTGCCTTCTTTCCTTACTGGGTGGGAAAATTGTCCAGGGTCGCTATGCAGTGACTTGAGGTAGATTCGAACCTGCGACCCTCCGGTTACAAGGCAGAAATGCAGCCACTCCGAAGTTACTGTCTTAGCCAGTAGATCTAAATTACTCGGGATATGCATCTTCTCGATCGATATTCTTATCGTCTTCTATTTTCAAATGAGAAGCTCTGGTGTCGCACTGTCTTTGTTGACTGGTTGACTGGATCCTTTGGTGATCGGAATCGGTGACTAAAAAGTGCCTAAAGATGAACTGCTTCTGAAAGCCAATATCTGCGCTCTTCTTCATTTCTTCTTCTTCTTCTTCTTCTTCTTCTTCTTCTTTCTTTCTCCTTTCCTTCTCCTTCTCCATCCTTCTCCTTTCCTTCTCCCTTCTCCTTCTCCTTCTCCTTCTCCTTCTCCTTCTCCTTCTCCTTCCTCCTTCAACTTCCAACCTCCTTCTCCTTCTCCTTCTCCTTCTCCTCCTTCTCCTCTCCTTCTCCTTCTCCTTCTCCTCCTTCTCTTTGCTCTCGGTCTTCTTCTCCTTCTCCTTCTCCTTCTCCTTCTTCTTCTCCTTCGATTCTTCTTCTCGTTCCTTCTCCTTCTGACAATCATTTCTTCTCCTTCATCTTCGCTCTCTCCTTCTTTCTAAAAGTGTATTAAGATTCCTTCTTTTCTTCTTCTTCTTCAGTTCTTCTTCTTCTTCTTCTTCTTCTTTCCTTCGCCTGTGAGGACATGTAATTGACCGATTGGTTGTCTAAACTCTCCTCAACGACAAAAGACTTTGTTCGTAAAATTTTGATTCTTAAATTATGTCAAGGACTAATGCACAACTAAATATCCAGTAATAATGACCTAATTACTAATAATTACAAATGATATTTATATTGACCTAATTACGGTCTGGTTTTGGTGTGACATTGGTTGATACCTTACGCATTAGAAACCAGAGTGATAGATCTCTACTAACTTAATTATTGCCTTTTTGCGAATTCGCTTCAAAGTCCTACAACCATCCTACAACTCTTACAGTATTACCCATCCGAAGTGCCTTCAATAACTCTTCACCGTCCAGCCGCAGTCCTCCACCCGATCATCCTAGATTCTCAGTCTCCCTCCCCCCAGTTACCACTCATCTCAAGTTCTCCAACCGAGCCACATGTACACTATACCATGTCTCTGGAACGATCTCCCTCATGAATTCTGTAAATTTTCCGGTGATAAGCTCGTCTCCCAGACGCAGCTTTTGTGTGACGCTGAGAGATTTCGAAGATTTGCATTTACACTTTACGTTACATTACGCGTTGGCTAAAATTCTTCACATCCTTAGCGGTCAGTTTGCAGTGATGCCGTCGTCGTCGTCTTGGGCGGAGGTCATAATTATCGTTGTTGTACAATTGGCGGGAAAAGACAACGCAACAACTGATGCTGCTGAATGAGTCTCTTGGCTTATCTGCTGCCATTTCGCATCTTTCGCCGGCTCCATAGATTGCCTGGACAGAAACATCTAATGATACCGTTTATGCGAGAAATCAGTGCAGACGTCTCCTCTTTGGCAAGGATTCGGATTGCGAACGTCTGTCAGGTCAACAGAACGTCAACAATAATTATTACTCAGAATAACAGTTCTGTGCAATAAAATGAACCTATAGCGCTTTCCAGGTACCTTCACGGTAGACTGATGGAAGAGAATGTAACAGTGATCCGTGTAAGACAACAAGAGACGACCAACAGCCAGAGTCTAAAAGACCCTCGTGTGCTGCAGAGGAGACGCCAAGTGAGATGCTGGTTAAGAACTATAGAAGTCAAGCTGTTTTATTATTAACTGTCATTATCTGAAACATACCTCGCTTTTCAGTTCGAATGGCAGCAGCCACAGTTTCCGGGTTTGACTTCGTGGGACTAAACGTACGGCCGTGAGAAAAGGCGAAGAGAAGCTGATGAACCAAGAGAAGAGCGAAGATATTGATCAGCAACTTCATCTTTCAATTGTAGTCACAGAATTCGATGACAACCGAATCTCAGCCAACGAAAGAACAGCAAATGACACATTCACGCCTTTATATCCCTAATCATCTAGGCACTGCTCCTCCCTCCTCCTCCTCCCTCCTCCTCCTCCTCCTCCTCCTCCTCCTCCTCCTCTCCCTCTTGTTTTTCATCTTCCTCCTTGCTTCATCTTCAGCAGTAAACACACCAGCTGCAGGTCTTTGGTGTGTTTCGATATAATTTATGCGAAGACGTCAACTTTTCAATCTGAATAATATCATTGAACGCAACACCTGTAGCCTGCGATTTGCGATGCGGAATGGGGAGGAGAGGGTTAAACTTAAGAATTCATCGAAGGACAGATAAGTTGACTTCGTTTAAACAGAAAGAGCTCGAAAGACTCACAGCAATACATATATATATATATATATATATATATATATATATATATGTAATATTATGTTATATATATATAGCCTATATATATATATATTATGTTATATATATATATTATGTTATATATATGGAAACAGAGTTAGACAGAGACATGCAGACATCTTAGTTTTGTATGTGGAAAAGGTACCGACCGAATCTCCTGGATGGAAAAAGGGTTGGACGTGAACGGCTGCTTAGGTCAATTGTAGGTCATCTAGGGTCGATAGGTGGAGCTGTCCATCGAACTGAAAGACCTTACGTCGTTTCTTTGTCATTTAGTCTACCTCTGGCATTTTCCACTTGGTCCCTGTTTCATAATCTCCGTTTTCCAGTCCATGGAATCGGTTGATGTAGATATTGTAAAGACGAAGTCGTCGTCGGACAGAAAATGTAGCTATTCCTCACACAGACATGATTACATAACCAGCCTCCCTTTATCATTATTATTATTATTAGTTATTATTATCGAGTATCGATATTACTATGTATTATTAATATTAGTATTATGATTATTGGTAGTAGTAGTAGTAGTAGTAGAGGTCAGTAGTAGTAGTAGTTGTAGTGAGTAGTAGTAACCCTAGTAGCTAGTAGTAGTAGTAACACGGACTAGTAGTAGTAGGAGTAGTGGTAGTACCAGTAGTAGTAGTAGTAGTAGTAGTAGTAGTAGTAGTAGTAGTAGTAGTAGTAGTAGCAGTGTAGTCAGTAGTCAGTAGTGCACAGAGTAGCAGTAGTAGTAGTTTAGTTGTACAGTAGTAGTAGCAGTAGTAGTAGTTACATCACTAGTAAGTACGGCCCAGTAATTAGCAATAGTAGTAGTAGTAGTAGTAGTAGTAGTAGCAGTAGCAGTAGCAATAGCAGTAGCAGTAGCAGTAGCAGTAGCAGTGGTAGTAGTAGATCATCCCTATTAGTATTAGTAGGCTATTATTATACATAGGATATTTTATATTTTGATGTTATAGTCGGATTTGATCGAGTCAAAACGTTCTCGATATGCGAAGCAACATCTTCTCCCGCATTGTGTTAAAAAGAACAATTGGGGGTACAGAGAGTAGGTACTGGTACAGAGAGATCCAGTGCCCCTCTAAAAATGCTGGAAATTATGCACTCAGAGTCTTATCATCATCTGCGATCGATACACAAATAGGAAATAATATATTCTGCCGATCCTAGGCCTAATTACTGTATGCCAGTTCGATAGATCTGATCGTCTGTCTTTTAGTCGAACCTGACAGAAATACCAGACCGGATGTTTGTACACAAACGACGTTTCTCTTGTTGAATCTAGATTTGCACTCCCCCTCTGTTTCTGTCCGTTCTGCTCACAGCTGCTTGTGTCATTTCGTTCATAAATAAAGATTTAGCTTTTCCAAATTTCTATTAGGCAGACCATAACTGTCTGACATGATTAATGTAGAAACTGACCTGATTACATAACCAGCCTCCCATCAGGAGCATCAGAACGAATCGAGAATCGAGAGAGTATACAGACGACTCAGAAATTGACTTGGGAATGTCTTTGGAGACAGAGGTCACTGCTATTGTCCGAGGTATTAAGGGTCGAAAGACACCAGACATCTGTAGGAACAGACCAGGAATGCTCCAAGAAAGTGAAAGTGTAAGTTTAAGCAGTTTATCGTTGAATTCTGTGCTGAAATTTAAGAAATGCCGATTTTAAATATTTCAGGAGCTGTGGATCGGCCAAACCAGTTTCTGCGATGAGATGCAATTCGTGGCATTTCACTAAAATACATTACATTTCTAAATTACATTGCATCACATAACATAACATCACAAATGTGAGGTTGGGGATAAATTTCATGCGACCTTACATTTCTTCTCGGTCTTTCTCAATAGCCTAACCGGCGAATTTGCTCTCCGTGGATTTTGTTGTCTCGTTTTCTGCTCCGTTGATTTTGTGATAAGAACTGAACGTTTTCTTTTCGAATTGCTTTTCATACCCCGTCGTAGCCCGACTTCCGAGTTCCGATCCCAGGTGACTCGCGGATTTTGACGAAATGGATGAATTCAACTGTGTGATTTTGGAATGCCAGCCATCTTAGATGCCACCTTCGATGGATTTTGACGAAATGGATGAATCCAACGGACTGTGTGATTTTGGAATGCCAGCGGCCATCTTAGATGCCACCTTCGATGGATTTTGACGAAATGGATGAATCCAACGAACTGTGTGATTTTGGAATGCCAGCCATCTTAGATGCCACCTTCGATTGATGCTCTGTGCTTCGTCATCTGGCGCAATTATAGAAACCATCGTATTAGATTTTTGGGTCTAAATTATGGTTTATGTTAGAATTTGCATTCGTCTGATCTGTTCAACCACCATCTACCAATTCCTTCTACGCCTTCGCTCACTTTAATATCACGCAGCAACGAATGCTTAACAGAACAAACAGACAGATACATGCTAGAAATCTTTAATGAATTCCTGACAACAGTGACAAGAACTTTTCTGTCTTAAATCAGAGAAGGAAATTCGGTTTATTCAGGTGGCAGTGATCAGTCCATCAGTTGGAGGAAGGCGTCTTTCGTGACATCAGAGCGGCATCGGAATGCTGTTAAATACGCACATCAGAAGAAAATCAAATCATTCGGACCTCGAGAAATGATTGACAACAGATGACGCCATTACTACGTACTGCTATAATTAGTTTTTGTAGCTGAAAAAGAGAAGTCTGGTTGTTTGCGAAAGGATAAAATAAAACATCGAAAGACATGGATGTGTATGTGTGTGTGTGTGTGTGTTTATATTGTTACGAGTTGAGGAAAGCCTTTTCAACTTCAGATGTCTAACCGGTCTCTCTCTAACCCGAACTCGTACTTACTTTAAAATTCTTCCAGAAGGCAAGAAGTTTAAGTATCTTTCCAACCGACGTTTAGCCTATTAAATTGTAGCCTAGTCTTCATAGTCTTTTACGTAATACACACTATAAATTCACACTTCTCTCTCTTTATATAGGCCTATATCTAATTCAACCGCTCAGGTTTCAATTGCGTTGAGTTCGAAGTGTTCAGCATAGGGGCCGTCCATAAAGTACGTCACGCTATTTTTGACCATTTTACCCCCCTCCCCTGTCACAAACTGTCACAAAACTCGGACCCCCCTAAAGTACGTCACACTTTCAACATAGAAATAATAATACTTCCGAAAGCAAGGCTAATACATAAACAAGGCTTCGCAACAGCATTATTACTAGCGCTCATAGCGAGAGGAATCGTGAAAAACACATTCAGGAGATATGCATTTCATGCTATTTTGACATAAAACTAATTAAAATGTTTCAGAAAAATTTTTGAAAATTATTTTTAAAGCTATGAAATTCTACTAAAAATAAAAAATAAATTATAAATAAAATATAAAATAAATGTGTGACGTCACACATGGCCTGACCCCCCTACCCCCTGTCACAAACTGTCACACTTTCTTAAACCCCTCCCCTGGAGCGTGACGTACTTTATGGACGGCCCCATACCTACATAAATCCATGTTCATTCATCATATATATATATATATATATATATATATATATATATATATATATATATATATATATACATATACATATATATATATTATCAGCCACTACGTAATACCCGGTACGTCTTAAAATCGTCCTACCAGGTAGGCCTAACTGATGGCGTTTAGGTGGATAGCACTAATAATATTAAACGAATCTAACGTTCAGGTTTTAAGTAGCCTATCGAATCCGAAGTGGCTAAGTAGGTCCTATACGGTATTCCTAGTATTACCTACATAAAAATATCTATTCATATGTGGTTTATACAATATACATATACATAAGATGACAGAAATTACACACACATATATATAGGCCTATATATATATATATATAAATTTATAGATACATAGCTATAAAGTTGACAGCCTAAATAACCGCACAAAGCGTCGCGGATCCCCGCCCCCCGATGGAACCAAAAGCGCGTAACACCTATTCAAACATTCATGAAGCGCCTCTATAGGGTGAGTTATTCCAGAGGCGCTTCCAGTGCGCAAGGCCACAAGGAAAGAATTAGCATGTTCTGAGAAAAGTGAAGGAGGAAGATTCGTCACCAGCTAGAAGGATTGTTCCGAGCCATCTGTCAACACCATGCATGACCATGGACTCTGTGGACTGTTTCCCCCAATCCGACAAAGTGCAAACCTTCTCCGGCCGCGATTGCACGACTTCACCCTCCTCAGGAAAGACGACAGAAATTACGTAAGTAGAATCTTACTTAGATTTAACCAGGTCGAAAGATTCTCCGCCATCATAATCATGACAAACTGTAATCACAAACTGAACATTTAAACAGTAAGTTCTTAATGCTTCTGTGCGATTCAAGTAGGCCTAGTAACGAATTTAAACGAATGCTGTATTGCATTGAGTCAGTTTGTGGTAGGCCTATTTATAATTCCTATGTCCTTGTAATTAATTCTTCACAAATGCATTCCTGATCGCAATGTATAGGAGAACGGTTTATTATTTATAATTGTCTTCACTTACAAACAGGTAAACTTAGATTTCCACTTCTTCGCCATCCATGCGATGGAGCTAGTTTGAATGCATGATCCTTCTGGACATGGATTCGGATCGCAAGGGTCATCTGCACAAAACAACAAAGACTGTACTTCGAAATAGTCCTTACGTAGAACATGTAACAAAGAAAAGGAATAGTTCGTAAGTGGGTCTCGATAGTGGGTCCTTCTCTTTGGAATGGTCTCCCCTCTGACCTGCGTTCTCTTCCACGAGACTTTCTTCTTCTTTTTATAAATTACTTAAGACCTTCCTTTTTGACCGGGCCTGGGTCGGGAGCGCTTCTGAGTAGTAACCTTGAAGGGGCGCTATATAAATCTCATAGATAGATAGATAGATAGGTAAGACGCCATTAATCAGAAAGTCACTTACGATCCATCGATATTTTTTCGTTTAGTATTAGGATAGTACATCATCATATAAGGAACCTTTTCTTCAATTTCTACTGTTGCTGAAATTGAGATCTAAAGCGTATTAAGGTTCTGAGATATAATCTGCACAAAACAACAGAGTGACATTCGCCATCGACTGATGCTTAATCAATGAAGGCGGCCTATAAATAATGGCCATACCTATTCTATGCTACATTGTATTTTCCACTTTCTTTTGTTTTCTAACTTTGCTACCTAACATTGGTCTTAGTCTGGCCTCAGTTGGAATTATTGGCAGTGATACAGGAAACCCTCCTCCTCTGCCAGTAATAATGCACAAACGGAGTTCATATAGATCGGACAATTTAAACACAGCCAACAGAGTTTAGCTGTTGAGTTGCTAATTGTCTTACAATACCTGCAGGTGTTGTGGTTTGTGCTTTCGTCGTCATAAACGTGCGGCCATGAGAAGCGGAGAAAAGAAGTTGATGAACCAGAAGAAGAACGCAGATATTTGCCACCGACTTCATCTTTCAACTGTGCTGCTCACAGATTCCAATGACAATCAGACTCTCACTCAGTCAACGAAACAACAGCGTTTACGACATAATCACACCTTTATATCCCCAATCATCATCTGCTAACTGCTGCTGCTCTCCTCCCCTCCTTCTACTATCCCTTCTCCTACTCTTCCTCTTCAAGAGCAGATGCAGATATCGAAATGCTCCGAGGATCTGCTGCTGTCTGCTGCATATCGATATCGT
Organism: Aporrectodea caliginosa; assembly: GCA_020284085.1. Lineage (NCBI taxonomy): Eukaryota > Metazoa > Annelida > Clitellata > Crassiclitellata > Lumbricidae > Aporrectodea > Aporrectodea caliginosa. The sequence continues at coordinate 990,790 of JACEVL010000073.1, forward strand.
CAAATTTATTCAAACTTAAGAAACATTTAATCTATCAAAAGTGAATATGTTAGATGCAGATGCAGTAGCAGCAGCAGCAGATCCTCGGAGCATATCGATATCGTCAAATTTATGCAAACTTAAGAAACACTTAATCTATCAAAAGTGAATAAGACTTATGTTAGATCCCTTAATGATTATCAGTAAATGAGTATTTTGCACTGAACACCTGTTAACTGTAATTTGTGATGTGGGCGTGGGTTTAAATGTGACGTTTTCTCTTCCGAAGCTGTTCTTATCCAGATCCTTGGTTAGGTCTACCTGCTTCGTGGGCTTCGAGAGCAGGCAGAGAGCAGGACCGGGGAGCAACGAGTCCTATCTCCCGCCGTCGAGCATCTGGAAGAAATCAGTCGGACGGAAGAGGCACATATGGAGCGGGGAGTTGGGATCTCCATTTGGCTGAACTTCAGGCAACACACAGCCTCAAGCCCTCAACACAAGACCAGCACGGCTGGTAACTCCTTGTGGGAACTTCATCCTTTCAAAGCTAACACTATTTAGCTGTTCATTTGGTTATTGTCTTACGTAGACTTACGATATCCGCAGATGTTGTGGCTGGTGGTGCTCTCTTCGTCCTAGACGTAAGGTCCTGAGTAAATGCTATTATAAGCTGAAAAAGAAGAGGAAGAACGCAGATATTGGCCAACAAATTCATCTTTCAATTATTCTCAGATTCCAATGACAAATCAACTCTCAGCCAACGAAACAACGAATAAAATCACACCTTTATATCCCATCCCTAAACGTCTAACGTCTCCTTTTCTTCCTCCTCCTCCTCCTCCTCCCTATGATCACTAGCAGCTGCAGCAGCAGGCATCAGCAGTCAATCGGCGCGTTTAGCTATCTTCAAATTTATGCAAAACATTAGAAGCGTTTAAACTGTTCAAAGTGAATCTATGAAATGCCTTCGGATGATTCTCAAGAGATAAAACAGTCGATTAGTTGCATTGAGCACCTGCTAACTGTCATCTATGATTTGTGATGTGGGTCAGAATGAGACGCATTCTCTTCCGAAACTGTTTAATAGCTGATGATCACACTAACATTCGAGACTCCAGATCCTTCGGTTACTTTACTTTGGAAAGTTAAAGAAGTTCACCAAGAACCCAGCTAAACAACATTTTATTAACATTTCTCCATGTTAGAAATCACAACATATCTCTGAAATACGAGAAAAAAACAGAAAGAGTTTCGTCTTTAAACAACGTGTCACTGCTTGAAGGAAACTGTTCACTGATATTATCCTGTAAGTTTGATTCTAAGAATGCAGACTGTTCCACAAAGCCAGAGAGATTAAGTCTTGCTTTTAAAATCCTGATCAACTGTTAAGATGTCTGTCAACTAAGTCTTACAACCAATTCAAAGGGCAAACTGCACCACTTCTACGTTTACGATGCCACTAAAGAAAATTCTTTAAAAACATCAATCAATCAATATATTCGTTTAATTAGTTGTCATCAACGCAACTAGTTAGAGTCGCTGCAACCTCCTCGACCGCAGACCAACTGAAAAACTCCTTCTGACAGATTCTCAGAAGTCCACACACATACACACAGACATGCAAGTGTATACACACAAGCACACATACATACATGCATGCATACAAATAATGCACATACACAAATACATACATACATGCATACAATACATACAGAGAAGTCAGTTTTGAGATGATGCTCATCGTAGCACCAATTACACCTTAAGTCGCCCTTTGACTCAACCACTGCAACACATTCACTGTCACCTGACAACTGTCGATCCATCTAAGAATTGATACATGACAGAAATCGAAAGAACAGAAAAACCGAAAGTGATCTGGAAATCCAGGATTCTATTTCGAAGATCAGAAAAACGGAAAACGATCTTCTTTTCTGCACTTTCTTTTTTAGGTCGTCGTTGCTTCAATGCAACAGAAAGTAATATACTTTCATCAACATTAGACTTATTCAACTCTTAACAACATCTCAACGTTGTTTCTCCTCTCAGGATGTTGAAGCGTAGGCAAAGAATTCACGTCGAATACCTTCTCTGTTGGTCTTAACAGAGACCCTCTCACATTCAGTCTCTCTCTCCCTATCTCTCTCTCTCTGTGTCCCTCTCTCTCTCTGTCTGTCTGTCTGTCTCTCTCCCTCTCTTTGTGTCTCTCTCCTTCTCTCTGTCTCACTCCCGCTGTCTCTGTCTGTCTTGTCCAATTCTCTGCTGGCTCCTATTATACTCCTTGACTAGCAGCAAATTCTACACTGTGTGCATCATCAGAAACACATTAAAATCGAACATATTATCAGAAAATCTTTCACATGTTTTCCAGCAAAAGCTGAACAAATGTCTGCTTCACAATCAGAATAATTTCACAGAGATTTTGAAAAATGAAGCTGAAATAGAGATCACTGAACTTAGGACAACTGACCAACACACACCAAAGCACATACAGTGTGTGTGTGTGTGTCTGTCTGTGTCTCTATCTTTCTCTTTCTCTCTCTGTCTCTCTCTGTCTCTGTGGGTTTAATCGCTTGACGGACACATAAAAGGCTTAACTTCTGGCAAATGAAATCTGTAGAAAGCCTTTTATTATCTGGACTATTATGCTTTTGTACTGACAAAGTTCAGTAATGTTTACTCTGTGCATGCGTGTTTTTCAATTCGCAGCCTGTTCCGATCACGATTGATTGATTGATTGGGTGATGACCACAAAACTGTAAGATTTGTCACATCTTACAAACAACTACAACACGTTTCAAAATGTAGAGAACCGGACAGAATAGAAGCTGTTTAAATAATTACTTGTAGACTTAAAAAAATACATTTCAAAATATAAATAGAGAGAAAAATACACTGTATGATTGATTCCATCTTGAAAGAATGAATTGTTCCCTGTGGAAGAAGAGGAGGCACGTTACACGGAGATACATTTGACAGTTGATATTGAGGCGGTTTTTCCAGATGGAAAGAGAGGCACATCATAGGTATTCTGTCCTGATTGAAGTGGCTTTTCCTAGGTTGGTCTCTGACGTATAATGAACTTTGCGTTTGGGTTGACTTGTATGACCGACATCAGATGCGCTGTTCCATCCAATCTTCGTTCTCCTACGAACAGAACAAACGATCGGCTGAGATGAAGACTTATGCAGGCGACACAATTCGTATCATAGACTCAACATTTCTAAAGCGCAACTTAGAAGCTGAGCGCATGGCACTGGCTTATTGAAGAGCCCTGCGTTGTGTCCGAGGGGTCATCCAGACCAGACAGAAGAGGCAGAGCAGCGGCAGAGCATGGGCTTTGTTTAGGTCGAGAAATCGTAATTGTAAATTTGTATAGCGCCACATCAAGAGACACTCGTCAGAGGCGCTCTCTAAATGGAAAGGAGGCAGAGCATCAGATGAGTAAGAGCCAGAATTCTTAGATTCTACACAAGGCTCATCCTCAATCATTCACGACCTTTGAGGATAGAAGATAGTGCTCACAACCATTTTCTGCCAGCACACAAAATTAATATTCATCAGCATTCATGTCAAGTGTTTAAGTAAAATTTAGGTAACTTCCAGATGCTGACATATTAAGCCCACTTTGCTGTAGGTGTAACCAGCTACAGCAGCTGATGACAATGAACAGTAAAACTCATTTGCTGGTCAAAGCTAATCCTCAAATGGTTCATGACTATCTCGGAAGCAACTGAATCACATCTCTACATCGAAAACAAGAAAATGAAATCCTTTCCAGGTTTCTCTGCCATTTTTCCCTACCAATGTTTCCTCCGACTTCGTAAAGAAACGACGCATCGGCTGAAGACGGAGGAGACAAAGCGTTCTCCTGTCGACCGGAAATCTCATTCGCATCCAACTTTGCATTTCCAGCTGACTTTCTACACAGAAACGAAATGCAACAAGTTTCTCATCGGTTTCACGCCAATTTAACAAGACCGAGTCTTCAAAGAGATCAGCAGCAAAAATCGAGTGACTGGTGATGATGATCGATGAAGGTCCATCAAATAAATACAAACAGTTGATTGATAGATTGGATTTAACAACACATCAATGGTCGTCTCTTCAGCCATTTCGTAATCTACCTACTGTGTACTATGTATGCACACACGCACACACACACACACACACACACACACACACACACACATATATATATATATATATATATATATATATATATATATATATATATATATATATATATATATATATAAGTATATCCTGCGCTCTGAACCAATTGCTAACCACACTTTGGTGTACAATCTAAATGTATGTATTTATGTATGTAGGTATGTAGTAGTAATTTCACTTTAACGACATTTTGTGATAAAAGAAAGATCATTAGCGTCTCCCTTCTCGTTCATTCAGAATTGGGACTGGCACTGCCATGGACCTGCAGTGGCGGAGTTATGTATGAACGTACGTATGAAGACACTTTAATTATGATAGTCTGTTTTCTGTGGTCATATGAATCCATGACCATCATTTCATAGTAAGAGTCAAACGTCTTCTTTATATCAACAACTCCACAAAAACATTGCAATGATCCCTTACAAGGCTTTCCGGTTTGGCTTTGGTGAACGCGTGAGGATCATTTGGTTGATGACGTCATTTGATGTCGTCAGATCCGTGATTGGGATCATCGCTTCATTGGACGAATCCTCCAAACTAACTTGGATGACGGGGCCGGAATTCTAGACAAAACAATTACGTCATTTGCTTAAACTTAACTACATCCTCAGTGGCTCATTCATTCGTTTATTTCATCGTTTCTTCATTCATTCTTTCCTTTGCTCATTCATTCATTCGCTTCTTCATTCATTCATTCAATCGTTCATTCAATCTAGGGTCCATATTGCGGCATAGAATAAAGCTAAGTTAAGTTTCTCTGTAAAGAACTTCTTAGGCCACATTTCTCAAGCTCAGATGATTTTAACAAAAACAATTATCCATTGGCTGCGATGCAGTCATTGAGCTTTCCTAACAGCAAGCGAATGGCTTTAAGAGATAGAAAGACGTGAATCTATGATGACGAAGGAAGCGCAGTTGGTCTTACGCGATCAAACGTCGGCGTTTGTCTGTAGGCATCGGAACGATCACGGCGACCAATGACAGGCAGGTTGATCCTCTGCACAACAAACAGACACAGATGAACAGACACAGATGAACAGTCAAGGGAACTGACAGAAGAGAGACAAAGACACATCAACAAGACAACAGAAGGCATTTGAAGGCAGTATTAACACATAGAAGGTCTTCCACGAGAAATCTTTTTCATTCATCTTTTACAGTTACTCACAAAACAGAAACTGAAAGCATCTGACAATCTGCTGAAGATTAAAACAACATAATTAGAATCATTCAATCAGAAACAGACAGACAAACAGACAGACAAACAGACAGACAAACAGACAGACAAACAGACAGAGAAGACATGACGTTTATACAGACCGTTTTTCGAGTATCATTCTTCTGTCGAATTTGTGCCAGCAACGACTGTGGAACCTGGCAAAAATCACAAACACACATTCAGTGCATCCTCCAAATCTAAACTTCAAGCAGAAATTCTGTTTAGCAGAAGGAAAAGATAGACCGGAGAAAGAATGCAGAGCATAAGTGAGTGCTAACACAGAACCAGCGATCGTCCGATTCCAACAGCCATCGCAAGTTTTAACCCAAGTTTTTAACTCCATCTCATTAATAGATTCCATCACATCCATCATAAATGAAAACGGAAACTGGAAGAGAGAAGAGCAACTGAATTTGTCTTCCAGCTGAAGGTACGTACGGTGCAAAGGTCGTCCTTGAACTCGATCAACATCATGACTGCCTGTGACGTCCTGGCAGCCATCTGCAGTTCGGCTTCTATGTCGCCCGATTTCACCTGACCGGCTCCGGCCGATCGAATGACAAAGAGATTCGGAGCAATGATCATCGCAACGTTACTCAGCGTCATTCGATTGCGCGGTTCATCGATGATCTTCCGCAAGAAGCCAAGAAGCAGCTGCCAAGAAAACGCAGAAAAACATTTCAAACAATAATCATCTCACGACTTAATCCTTTCCAATCTTTAATCTCTAATCATTAATCAAATCTCTTAATCAGACAAGTGTGAGTGCCACTGAAAGCAAATTGCCAAATATGATCAGTTTCCTAAGCTGTCCACAAACAGCAGAAGGTGAACCATCAGATTTGAAATCTAACCATCTTGCCGATGACTGTTAATGATAACAATGGCAACAGATAAATGCATCATCATCATCATCATCATCATCATCATCATCATCATCATCATCATCATCATCATCATCATCATCATCATCATCATCATCATCATCATCATCATCATCATCACTGACCTGTAAGGAATCTCTGTTAACTGAAGGTAGAATGATAAGAAGGAGATTGAGAGCATAGAGTTGCTTCTTCTCATCAGGTATGTCTACAAGAATTCATCAGAACCAAACGTCAGCAAAATTGAAAACAGATTTTCTAAAAACTCCTCATTTGAAATAGCAGAAACATTTCAACAGATAAAATCCCTTTTGACAAAAGAAAGAAGAAGAAGCAGAGGAAGAAGCAGATGTTGTCTAAGATCCCAGAAGATGGATGATCTCTGCTTCAACTCTTTTCTTCAACAGACACATTAAAACTCACTATTTATTAGTGGCTTCAAAGGTCTAGATATCTCACTGGTCTTCACCTGGCGACTGAGAAAAACTGCACCTCAGATTAGCAATTCTCTACAACTTTGCACATGTTAAAAGTCTTTGTTATACTACTACTACTACTACTACCACCACCACCACCACCGCCGCCGCCGCCGCCGCCGCCGCCGCCGCCGCCCACCACCACCACCACCACCACCACCACTACGGAACTACGGACTATCAGCAGAAGCATAAACATGGAGAAAGAACTCAGCGACCTTGCTTATGAGCTGATCGTGTGCAGCAGTCAACTGTTTCTTTAAACATTCATGAGACATTGGGATTTGAAATGAAGGCCATGGTAGAACCATCTGCTCAATTGTTCTGCTAAACAATTAACTGGATACAAACCAAGGATCTTAAGGAAGGCATCCATCTTTTCGAGGGTGAGAAGAGAATCCGGAAGGTCTCTTAAGAACTGCTTCAGCAACCCAGCCGCATCATTCACTGGAATTCCATCAAAGCTGAACTTTCCACGAGGCCACTTGGCATCAATTTCCTGACGAAGTTCCTATGAACAGACAAAACCAGATCAAACTTCATTTCATGCGTTCCATCTCATGTTAGCAGAGCACTGACAGACAACAGGTGGCGATGACAGGCTTGGACTGGGCCGCCGAGACACCGGGAGATTCCCGGTGGGCCGGTAGACCAACGGGCCGCTGGACCGGCTCCCAGAATAGAAAAGACCTGATTACAAAATATAATAATATTTTAGTTCTTCTTCTTCTGATGATGATGGCTCTACAAGGTTTAAATCCTACAGCAGCCATGTTTATCTGTATAGTTAGCATCACATAAGCTAGCATAGAGAGCAACTCTGCTTAGTCCTGCTCATTAAGCAGTGGCCCTAAATATCACAATTACCAAAGTTCGACCGTACGTTACAGCAGAAAATAGCGTACGCGTACGGTACGTAATTTACTAAAAATAATAGCGTACGCGTACGGTACGTTCGTATTCCGTACGTATGAGCAGCCTTTAATATTAGTTGCTTCTCGTGACGTCACATTTTGTCTCCTCATTTTCTCGTCGTTTTTTTCTCGTCGTTATTACGTCACTTTACAGTTCTTATTTGTAGTTCCGTTTCAGCGAAGAGGTAAATTATTATTTTGTTTTTATTTTGTATAATTTGATTATTTTATCTACAGAAATGTTATTCCTTGTTAATTCTATAATAAAAAAATATAAAAATTAGCGTACGCTATTTATTAATTTAGCCAAAAATAGCGTACGCGTACGGTACGCATTTCAGCAGAAAAAATAGCGTACGTTCCGTACGTACGGTCGAACTTTGACAATTACAGTTCAGCACTGGGATGTGAAAATGAAAGAGAGGAAGATAAGGAAGGTAAGAACTATGGTCTTCATCCTGGAATAAACTGAGAAAGACTTTATCTTCTTTTCAGTGCAGAATAAAGATTTTGAAGACCAGTCAGAAGAAGACATGGTTTTATCGTCTGTTTGAGTTAACACCTGAGATGCTCCAACAGATACGCTGCACTCTTCTCAGGTCCAAATCCATTCAGTCTGAACATTGGTAGAAACAGGACGAACAACAGAATCATCTCCTCACCATCAAAGTAATCTGTGGACTCATTAATGCAAAGTTGTCGAGGGATATGTCTTATTATGATCAGCGTAAACATGACTCCATGCATAGAAAGGATAATGCTGAAAAAGTCAATAGTAAGTGCTATGCTGCCATTCTAATACAGACATTAAGCAATATGGTGTTAATAGCTTAGGGGACATAAGACCGCTTCAAGTTAAGTAGAATGGCAAGTAAACAGGGAGAACATAAACAAGTCCTAACTGTAATGATAACGACGATATTTTACATACAATACAGTTTTAATTTGAACCCAGATGATTTGACCCGACCCTTTGACCGTTCTTCCCTACTGACCCTCATGCGGGCCATGGCCCCTGGCACCCGAAGGATGCCCTCGTCCTTAAGGCCCGTCTTCTCCAGATACTCGATCAGCAGCTGAAGAAACATTGGAGCGCTGTTGCCAGACAGATCATTCGACTTCTTTCGATCTCGATCGGAAAGATTCTGTAGTGGAACGCCATAGACGCCATGATCTAAATCAAATCAAACACAACATAACAGGAACAGACCAGGAAGGAGGAGGAGGAGGAAGAGGAAGAGGAGGAGGAGAGACAAAGGAAGAGAGTGAGAGGGAAAAAAGAAAAGGAGGAGGACAGAAAGAATGAAAGATGGAAGAAGAAGCAGGAAGGATAAATAGGAGTCATTGACGAAGAGAACAGAGGAGGAGGAGAAACCAGAGGAGGAGGAGGAATGGATGGAAGTGGGGAAGAGAAGGAGGACGAAGAGGACTGACGACTGAGGAAGTGAAGGAGGATGAATATCTGATGGTCTTGCCTTTGCCTTTCTTCTTTGACTTGTGCTGAACGTATTCGATGTTGTATTCATCAAAGACAGACATCAGTTCGATGTTAGCTAAAGCACTTAACGTCTTCAGGTCCTTTCGACCGAGGTCACTGATCCGAGTTAAACTAGAACCATCGTCATACGAAAACATCGCCTCCTACAAACACACACAAGCAAACCATCATCATCTACAATAAAAACTTCATACCTAGAGTCCTCTATGCTAGTGTTCAATGACTATGTCCATTCCTCATTTGAACGTTATGGTCAACTGCAAAATGAGTAAAACTAAACACCTATTATTTTCTATAAACTCTTTGACATTGTAACTGATTGCGGTGTGCCAATCAGAGTTGTCTTTCTCAATAAACGAATATAATTATTATCATCACCGCTGTCACCAACACCACCAATGCTGTCATCATCATCATCCATCATCGTCGTTAATATCCTCATCGTCGCCGTCGCCGCCGTCGCCGCCATCGTCGCCGTCATCGTCATCGTCATCGTCATCATCATCATCCCATCATCATCATCATCATCATCATCATCATCATCATCATCATCATCATCATCATCATCATCATCATCATCATCATCATCATCATCATCATCATCATCATATAGCTGGAACTCTACATGAACGTCCACTGCAACAAACATCAAAGATAAAGAGTTAATCCAAAGCTCAGCCAAAATCATTCATCCTTCTTATGAGCAATCTATCTCTGCACTAAGCGCCTTTCAACTCATCAACATTTCTGCCTCATGTGTTAATGGAACGCTGGTTGTACGTACGGGTGTCGGAGAGAGTCTTCCAGATCCAGGCAATTCCACGTCCCTGGTCTTGTCTCGAGGTGACAGAAGATTCGGAGACTTAGGTCGGACCATTTCAATACCTGGAAGAAAACATTCAGACGTAGTCTCAGTCAACTGCTTTTCTCATCATCACCATCTAATCATCATCATCATCACCTGGATCATAATCATAATCATCATCTATGTGAGGTTTCAAATGCTTCTATATCCCATGAGTATCATCCAAGCATATTTCCTGACTCTGTCCTGTCATGCCAACATGAACTTCCTTAAATTTCATTCATGTCAAAGCTTGATATATTTAGCTTCCATCTACTGTATACCGAGATGCTGTTTGTCACCTATATACTTAAAGTGTTTTTCATATACACATAATTAATTATACACATATTATATAGGCCTACACAAATAATATGAACTTCAAACCGGAACTTCCATAATTACGCTGCACATGGTAAAAGTTATCACAAAGAAGTTATAATTACTGCAGGTTAGACATAAGTTTCATATTAAATTCATATAAAATTTTGATGTTATAATTGCAGCAAGTTTCATATTAAATTCCTACTACACTACGGAAGTTTATAGGCAATTGAGACACCCGATATGAAGTTCATATTATGTGTACGCTTAAACAATAGATGTACAAGAAAAAACTTTAACTATTATTGCACGTTAATATTACTTGATACTTAATACAGCTTAAACATTGCTTGATAATACAGCTATTTAAATAATTAATAAATTGAAATGGCCAATGAAATTTTACTTTCTCATCAATATATATGCTGGGTAAGTGATCAAAGAGGGGAATTGCCCTAAGGGGAAATGTCAGAGGAAAATGTCCAGGAAGGAATTGTATTGTATTGTATTTGAACACTTGTTATAGCGCCCCAACCAGATTTCCCATTCAGAGGCGCTCCCGACTACTGCGCGAACGCTGAATCGGAGTTTCACGCCGAAGCGCATGAGCAGTTGCGAGTGAAGGACTTGCCCAGGGTCCCTAAGCGGCGACTTTGAGGTGGATCCGAACCCGCAACCCTCCAGCTGCAAGGCACCGAACATACCCCTACACCACCGCGCCCCAGTTGTATTGTGATGTGTTGTATTGTGTGTTGTATTGTACTCCACGTTTATAATGCGACCGAGCCACCCGCAGTAAAGATCCGAGAAATTAATCTCTGATAATCCGACCCGACCGGGAAGCGAACCCGGGGCGCCGGCGCGGCGAGCGGGCACCAACCCACTCGGCCACTCAGGATCCTTAATGTCTGGATACCAATAAACGAATAGATAGATAAAAGCTGTTGACAAAAAGTGATTACTGAGTTTGACCTAAGAGTCAAGTGTTTGAGTGCGAGTGACCTCACCAGATGAGCAGATGGCATAAATGCTATTTCCGTTTCCAATTGCTTTGCACATGCCAAACGATTACTAGAACTGATAAGTTTGTAATTTTTATGCTAACGAAAACTTAACTGTATAACAGTTTGTCTGTTTGCCTTGTGGTCTGTGCTAGGCAGACTTAATTTCTGCAGCTGAAAACGAGGTCCACAGAGACATTGGATGATCTCATCAAATGGATGAGTCTACAGACTCTGCACTATAAGGCATCGTAATTTGACGTCTAGCTAAATACTATTCATACTGTTAGTGATATTGTGCAAAAGCTTTTCTTCTTATAGCATTTGCAAATAAAGTTTTCATGGAAAGTTTTCATGTGATACACTGATTAATAGGTTTCTAAATGATTCAGTCCTTTGCTTAATAGTTGTTGGTCTTTAAGAATGGCTCTGCATCATATTTAGTTAGATACCCTGGTCTGGTTTTATGCAATGCCCTTGCTTCATCGTTTAAATCAACATTTTAACTTGGGGGCCAGTGGCAATATTTTCCGGCAAGTGGCGGGCCAGGGTGCTGAAAAATGGGGTGGGCTCTGGGAAGGGCTCGGTGAAACTTGTGCAAAACTAAATCTTAAATGGTGCATTTTTAGCATACAAACAGTCTTAATTTTGATCTTTATCATAAAAAGCCTCTATAGCAGAATGGGAGGATATAGTACTGACTGGCTTGGTGCTAGCACAGCAATTTCATTTCGCTTCATACAAAGTGAAAACTGACAAATTTGAACTTTTATTCCCAAATTGTGTAGTCTTTAGGCAAAGCTACATGGGCCAGAAAATCGTCAGTGGGCCAAAAATAGCCCATAGGTGAACTTATGACACCTCTGGCTTAAATCAACAAAACTCAGCTAAGTAGAGAGTTACTTAGGATATTATACGTCCATCATTGCAACTTGTGATCAGTGGATGAAAGACAGACTTTGTAGATTCAAATCAGTCTTAATCCAATATTGACAGAACTAAATGTGTTTAACCAAAGCATTACGTCACTTCACCATTCTTTGCCAATTTCTATCACCTTGACTCAAAAGAATTGGGATTTTTTCATCACAAACATATTTTATCAGCAAATTTACATCAACATCACCAACACAAACATGAACACACACACACATACACACACAAACACAGACACACAGATACAAATCTGCACAAAGTTTTAGGCTGTCAGTCCCCACCCAGACCCCTACCCCAATTTGCTCAGACGCTTTCGGCCCCTGTCCCGCCATTTTCCGCTAGAAAATATTGCCACAGACAAAACACAGACATTAGTAAGGCCCATTAGCAGGACATTAGGTAGTTATGCACTCTTTAGAGTCCACACACAAATCATACATCTTTAACTGATGACAACATTGTCATCATCATCATCAATCATTACTGTCCTCATTGTCCTCTACCTCCTCCTCCTCCTCCTAGTCCTCGTCTTCGTCAACGTCATTGTCATCATCATCATCATCATCATCATCACGCCAGTTTCTTGTGATGCTGGAAAAGCCAACTGACCGACTTGGATGATTTGTTGTCCAATGGATGGATAGTCGGGTGGTGGAATGTAGATCTCGTTGTCTGATTTTCCAGCGTCTGATGTTGGCTCAGCTTCTCTGGATTTCACAGGATCAGTCGAACCCTAAGTCAGAAAAAAAGAAATCTGCACTTCAACTACCACATCCACTAAATTCCACTTCCACCTGCCTTTCCTTTCCACTCAGTCTAAACCACTCCATCATCCACCAGTTGCCATAGCTCTGATATCTATTGAGATATCTCCCTATTATAGACTACATCCACTTCCATCTTTCCACTAAGCCGTAACCACTCCATCAATCACTCTGCTCCATCAACCACGCAACCACCACTGGACTCTGCACAACAGCAGACAACATGGTCAAGGTTGATACAACAAAACCCATTCACAATGTCATTGCTCTCCACAGCCCCATCTACTAACTCCACTTTTCTAACTCCCCTTTTCTAACTCCCCTTTTCTAACTCCAACTCCCCTTTTCTAACTCCCCTTTTCTAACTCCCCTTTTCTCCCTTTCTATAGCTCGACTTTTATAACTCCCCTTTTAACTGCCCTTATATAACTCCTCTTTCCCAACTTCCCCTTTCTAACTCTCCTTAAACAATTAAACAGAACCAGAATCCTGCCTATCTCGCCAACACAACTGCCATTCCAGTTCCTAGGAGCTGTTTGAGTGGAAGCAGACCTTGACCTTGGCATCCTTTTCATTAGCGTTCTTTCGTCCAGCCTCCACAATGACGTTCTTCATCGACTGGATGACTGTTCCATCCGTCTGGTGAACGGAGAAGATTCCTCCTCCTCCTCCATCTGTCTGGAAGATGTTCCTTACATCCGGTCGATGGGACTTGACTCGTGACCGCACCGTCTCCAGACGCTTCTTAACGGTCGCCAATTGGTTAATCGTCAGCAACGAATACAGTTCTGGATCCGCGTCTTTCTCACCTGCAATCAACCACAGGTGGCTAACTAATCGATTAGCTAATTCTAATCGATTAGCTAATTCTAATCGATTAGCTAATTCTAATCGATTAGCTAATTCTAATCGATTAGCTAATTCTAATCGATTAGCTAATTCTAATCGATTAGCTAATTCTAATCGATTAGCTAATTCTAATCGATTAGCTAATTCTAATCGATTAGCTAATTCTAATCGATTAGCTAATTCTAATCGATTAGCTAATTCTAATCGATTAGCTAATTCTAATCGATTAGCTAATTCTAATCGATTAGCTAATTCTAATCGATTAGCTAATCGATTAGACAAACAGCTAATTAGCAATTCCACTAATCGTGCCCATCTCTGCAATTCAACAAAAGACAATCAATTCCCACACAACAAAGCTTCCTCACCTCAGAGTGGTCGCACATCATGTCACTCGTGGCAATTGGTGGCCAGCTCAGGGCCCCATGTGTGCCCAAGAACTGCTAGTGGCCAGCACACGGCCCCATGTATGCCCAAGGACCATTGGTGGCCAGCACAGGGCCCCATGTGTGCCCAAGGACCGATGGTGGCCAGCACAGGGCCCCATGTGTGCCCAAGGACCATTGGTGGCCAGCACAGGGCCCCATGTGTGCCCAAGGACCATTGGTGGCCAGTACAGGGCCCCATGTGTGCCCAAGGACCATTGGTGGCCAGCACAGGGCCCCATGTGTGCCCAAGGACCATGGCCATCACGGTCCACCAGAAGTCACTAAGTAAGACCAGAACGTCATCACTCTCTGCAGATGTAGCAAAGAGCTGAGAAGGATGAGAATGTAGCTGAAAAGGCATCTACTGAACATTCAATTAATTAGGGTTGTTGTTCAATGTATGGGTCAATGGGGATGTATGGGGTAATGGGGTCGGAGAGAGATGGAGTCAACTCACTTTGCGCCAGGCTGCTGAATCCAACTGCACGAAGAAACTGAGCAGCATGATCTGCATCTAGAGAAGAAACAAAATCAATTGATCAATCAATCCACTAATCAATTCACTGATCAATCCATTAATCAATCAATACAGTAATCAATTCACTGATCAATCCATTAATCAATCAATACAGTAATCATCCGACCGATTAATTATGAATTATGATAACTGAGCAAAATGTTGAAGGGAAGAAAGACCAAAATCAAGAGCTGACCAAATGAAATTCTTTTACGTTTAGAGACATCTGAGTTAACATTATGTTGATTATACGCTGAGAATATGACAAAAACATTCCCATATTGGCTCCATATATGTCCTACGTATGGGCTCCATACGCACCATATTTGGGCTCCAAATTTCCTACATAATTATGGGCTCCATATGTCCTACATATTGGCTCCCTATGTCCTACGTATGGGCTCCATATGTCCTATGTATGAGCTCCATATGTTTTACATGCATAGGACATTGGAGCTCTGTTGGGAATATCGTCATATATTGATAGTTGGTCCGCTGTGTCTTAGTCCACTCGTTGTCTTAATGGCTGTTGACCTGATTACGACTGGATCTCTCATTGACCATAATCAGCCGATGAATCCTTTTACACTGTGTGTGTGTGTGTGTGTGTGTGTGTGTGTGTGTGTGTGTGTGTAATGTAATGTAATAAGACATTTATATAGCGCCACTTAAGAGTCTCACAGAAGCGCTCAACACGTGGCCATCAAACAGCTGAAAAGTGCGTCTTTAAGAGTCGAGAGAAAACCATGTAACCACATGCAGCATTAGTGGCACGCACAGATGGCGGAAGAGTATTCCAGATCCGTGGCGCCGCAATCGAGAAGTCCCGACGAGCACGTGTGGTGGTTCGAAACGAAGGTACAATCAAGTCATTTCGCGAGGCAGACCGGAGAGCCCGCCGACCAGTTTGAGTGCCAACTGGAAGGCACAGTTCAGCAATGTAGTCCGGAGCAGTGCCAGTCGTAGCCTTCCAAACCAGCGTAGCGATCTTGAAATTAACACGATCAGCAACTGGAAGCCAGTGTAGCTCATCCCGCATGTAGTCGGATATGTGTGAATATTTCGGTGTGTGTGTGTGTGTGTGTGTGTGTGTGTGTGTGTGTGTGTGTGTGTGTGTGTTGTAGTACTTTACAATCAACCATAGAAATCAGAGGAGTGCGAATGCATATTCAACGCATGGTAATGGTTCGTTGCCTCCTTTATCATATATTCGTTTAATGTGTTAACAACAGACATAACGCTGTAGGTGTACATGTATAGAAAATAAAATACATCTAGATATTATACACTGTGAGCCATAAAAAACCGGGCCACTTTATGTTAAGCTATATCTCTGTCATTTATTTATCGATTTTTACACTTTTTGCATTATTTTAAACAGGAATCAATGCTCTAAAGAGCAGAAATAAACATTATCGATTTAGTCCTACATGTATGCTAAACTTGTCTTGCGAAACTGAAGACACTAAAAAACACGTGAGAATCGATAAATGCTGCATTTTTAGGCCTACTACTTAAATGCAAACAATTCTTCAGTGCCTTTATTTGTTTAAAGTTTGTGTTCAAAATGACTTCCTTTTTCACGTACAGTCGTACACATTTTGCCAAGCGACGTCGCCACTGATCAATTGCAGTGTCAATAAGATGTTGTTCCAGATCGTTCCAGACGGATACGAGACACTGCCGAAGTTCATCAGTGTTCTGAATGCGCTGTTGGTACACGCGCTGTTCCATAATGGACCAGATGGAATAATCGAGTGGATTTAGGTCAGGCGAATTGGGTGGCCACATCTCTGGCCCTATGAAGTATGGTGCATTGCGAGACAGATACTCAATTGTTTCACGAGCCCGATGCGCCGGAGCTGAATCTTGTTGGAAAATGAACATGTCGCCAGCAATGTGGCGCATTTGTGGCAACAAATGTTGTGCTAGCATCACGTCTCGATAATATTGGCCATTGATTTTGGCTCCCGGGTCAACGAATATAAGCTCTGTGCGACCGAGTTTCGAAATTCCCACGGAAACCATGAGCGACTTGCTGAATGTTGTCCTGGTACGCAACAGACGGTCTGATGAAATCTGTTTCTTTGACACTGAACGAGGCACATAAAGACGATCGTTTTGAGTGTTTGACGGCGCAGCAACTGTAGGCCTAAATAACTTTTCATCAGTGAAGAAAATGAAACCGACATCCGATACTGAGAAACGCTGCAGCAATTGTCTAGCTCGTACCAAACGAGATTGACGATTAGCGGTGGTCAGTTCCTGAGCCCGTCGTCTTTTTAAGCATTTCAGTTCCAAATCGTTATGAATAATGCGTCTGACCGTCGTTTGTGTAAGATTCAGCTCTCTCGCGATTTGTCTGGTTGAAAGATGTGTTTTAGGCTTGTCTTCCTGGCTCTGAACCAATTCATTGACGGCGGCGATATTATCTTCAGTTCGCGACGATTTTGGCCGACCACTTCCCGCAGCGCGTTCAACTGAACCGGTAGTTCTCAACTTTCGCAGAAAGTCATCTAATGTTTTTCTTTTCCAATTCTTGTTCGGAAACTCCTTAATTAATCGTCTAGAAGAATAATTTTTGCATTCCCGCAGATTTTTAATTAAAATTTTATCCTCAAAACTCAACATTTTAAAATTTTAACTCAAATTTTCAACCATCAACTTTATTTACATTATGCTGCGAAACGGATATGACGTCATCCGCGCAAGTAAATAAGTAAATCGTAGAGATTTAATTTTTCTTTCAAACGACACAAAAACTATAAAAAAATTTAAAATACCGACCGCGATATAGCTAAACATAAAGTGGCCCGGTTTTTATGGCTCACAGTGTAGTATGAATTAATAATAGCTTAGTAAGAGTTCAGGAATAACATACGAGATATAAAATTTCGTGAGTCCTTGTCAGGAAGGTTAAAGTTATGTGGTCTGACCCTAAGAAAATAGGGCGTAAAATGTTGATTAGGAAACATGCATCTGAGTGAATGATTCTCATTTAAGAGGACGGCCTTAAAGAGTGAAGTGTCTGCGTTATAAGCAAGAACATTCATAGAAGGAGAATCTGACTGAATAAAACCAGAGCGTTTTAATCTGTTATTCAGATGTTCAATGCGGGATTTGTCCTTTTCGCTCGCCAGTCCCCACCAGGCGGGAGAAGCATACATTGTTCTGGCTATGATGGTGGCGCGGGTGATCAGTTGTAGAGAATCTGCAGATGCACCATGGTTTTTGAGTGTTTTAAGGGCGAAGATTGAAGCAGAGCCACTTTTGACGACTTTGTTGATGTGTTCCGTGACAGAAAGTTTCTCATCGATGGTGACGCCTAGGGCTTTTATTGAGGTAGAGCGAGGAATACCGGTGATTGAGGGTTTGTTGGAGAGTGAAGGGAGGGAGGCGATCGTCATCATCGTCGTTTAACTATTGACATTGTAAGTTAATAGGTTCTTTGGGACTTCTAGAGTCGTCATCTCTTCTGCTGACAGTTGCGGAATCTTCCCCTCTCAGACTGATCGAGGGGCGGGGGGAAGGGGGAAGGGGGTAGGGGGTGCTCTATGACAGCAGGACGGACGGACGACATACGGACCGACGGACCGACCGACCGACCGGGGCTGTTCACCAACGCTGCTTCCGAGGAGGCTACAGGGCTATAGGCCGACGACCGTCGGACAATGACACGATAACAACACCCATCAGGAACAAACATATCAGCAGGGCACCATCAAAAGCACAAAGAGGAGGAGGACGAGGAGGAGGAGGACGAGGAGGAGGAAGAGGAGGAGGAGGAGGAGGAGGAGGAGGAGGAGGAGGAGGAGGAGGAGGAGGAGGAGGAGGAGGAAGAGGAGGAGGAGGAGGAGAAGGAGGAAAAGGAGGACGAGCAGGAGGAGGAGGAGGAAGAGGAGGGGCGATGAAAGAAAGGCCAGAATGACAATGAGAAGAAGAGTGAGTTAGGGGGTCAGGTAGGTTGAAGGCAAACCCGTCGAGTTCTTTGATCTAGCTGGGCTGACAATAGAAGGGAAAGTCTTTTCGGATTCTGATTGACATATTAACATTGTCACAGTTCAATTACCCCAGACAGACAGACAGACAGACAGACAGACAGACAGACAGACAGACAGACAGACAGACAGACAGACAGATAGACAGACAGACAGACAGACAGACAGACACAGACAGACATACAGACAGACAGACAGAGGCAGAGAACAACAGACAGACATGTCTGGTTCTGTGTTTAGCAAGTGCATTGAAATGAGTGGGGCATGCAAAGAGTAAAGATCTTTCTACTCTTAGAAACCGTCATTGTAACTGTCTTCTATGGGGAATGAATTCCCCTTCAAAACGAAACATCCATCATTTCAGCCACTAGGAAGAAAGACCGAAACATTGGTCACCAACTTCAACTGTTCATCATTCATAAAGTTCAGCTTTAGAAACCAAAACAGAAGAATAGACGACGCAACTGATTGAGACTTGGCCATCAGTTAACACTGGTAAGAACGTACGTCCCATGCGCTTCTATGCGTCAGGAGTCCGTTTCTCATACCGATTCATGTGGCTTATTTTAAAAGAGATTTGAATCTCGGATTAGCAGGGTTCCACCTTAAATGGTGTGGCACCCATTCAAACAGACAGGCTGAGACAGCGATGTTGATGGATCTCATTCCATCAACTGATTGAAAAACGAGCAGAGGGGTCACTGAGGCCATAACTATCTCTATTATATGGGAAAACGTCTCCATGTACCTTTCCATGTTCCTAATCATCCAGACGGTTAAATACCACGTCCGAGGAATTCATTCATTCATTCATTCTGGAGATTTATACAGCGCCCCTTCAAGAAATCTACTCAGGAGCGCTCCCAGTCCAGCCACGGCAAAAGTAAAAGACTTGAGTGATTTATAAAACCCAGTTTGACTGGTCAAAGGTAGCAAGCGCAGCTCCAATGGCAGGTCATTCCAGATGGAGGGGCCTGCAACCGAGAAAGCTCGGCGCTGCCTAGCAGTCAAGCGAGCCCGCGGAACTAGGAGTTGCCCCGTCGTCGCGGAGCGAAGCGCCCGACGCGCTACAACGTCGGACACTGGGCGGCAGAGGTTGCGCAGGTAAGATGGAGCACAGCCAAGGATGCTGCGTGAAACCAAAGAAGCAATACGGTATGAGATTCGTTGGGCCACAGGCAGCCAGTGTAACACATCGCGCACAATATCCGCCGTGCTAGGATTAAGAGACTCAAAAGACTAGTTAAAGTCTAAAGTCTTCTACTCGGAAGAAACAGTAAAAAGAGAAGGTCAGAAAAAAGAACTTTCAGTAATTGTGTGGATATCCACTGTGGCTGACCCCTGACCCCCTCCGCTGGGAGGGACTAATACAAGCCTGAAGGAGGAGATGATATCCACTTAAAATTCTGATTTAATATCTGAAGTAATTATTTGGACAGCAGGTCAATCTGCCAAACTACTCGGCTCAACTCAGAATTTCAGAAGACTAATATAAGACTAACACTCATCAGACTAATCTCCCTCCGTCACTCTCTCTCTCCTCTCTCTCCCTCTCTACCTCCCTCTCTCCCTCTCTCTCTCTCTCTCCCTCTCTCTCTCTCTCCCTCCCTCTCTACCTCCCTCTAGTAATTGACTTTGAACCATGGCAAACCTATTAGCTAGAAACTAATTACCATCGATAAGGTCGATTTCACTTTGGACACACCGAAAGGCAGGCAGGCAGGCAGACAGACAGACGAGATAGGCACAGGCAGGATGAGAGACAGAGATAGAGGGACAGACAGAGACAGACAGAGAATGCAAGAGCAGGAGAAGTGACTGTATAAGAACCCTAGACAAGCCCTCATAACCCTTATCTCATCTCATAACTCATCATGACCCTTATCTCGGTTCAAGTGACTTGCACCATATAATTATTCACAAGGCAAAGTCATCAAACAGAAAGTCTCACAAACAACACAACCTACAAAGCCACACAGTATACGATATTTAAGAAACGATATACAATAGAATGCAATGGGATGAACTACACCTGAAATTTCCTTAGAAACCGCACTCTCTTAATAAACAGTGCATATTTCAACTGATTTGGACAACTGGGACAAAGTCCCATGATTAGTCGGATCTGGGGAGCACCGTAAGCTCCCCCAGTGGGGTCTGTCGACCAGGCATTTTAAAGCATTTGCTGCCAAATGGAGCCCATTTTAGGCACTTTATGTTACAAAATTTGCTTTTTATTATGATACATATCCTTGTTTAAGTCATGCACAGAAATTTGAAAATATGAAATATAATTAGTTAGAAAATAATTAGTTCAACCATACCACCAAACTAATTGATATAAATAAGTCAGTGACAGGCTGAGTGATTGTCATGCAGAGGAGGAACTGCAGCTACAACAAACAATGATAGCTTTAGCAAACACGACCAACTTCATTTTCCAATGTGAACGGCTGAGACTTTGATAAACCAAACCCAAAATCAAACAACGATTCACATAGCCATTTATTCGGCGGTCCATTAATCTTGATCCTGGCAACTGAACAAAAATGGTAAATATAATGTCACATGCATTGCATGACAGGGCAATGTAAATAATGAATCTGAATTTGATATTGATTCACAGAATCACTTGCAATGTAAGCGCAGAATAATAATTATACTATACTACAAAAATACAAGCCATTAGCCTATATTGCCCTGTCATGCTATGCATGTTACATCATCTTACAAGACGCTATTATATCTAACATCTGTGACTGGAATTGATGAATTAAGTTCAATTTCAAATCTAATAGGTCTACTATTAGGGAAGAATTTAGAAAGTTAATAATTTAATTCTGTATAAACTAACATTAAAAGTAGAGTATTACCTCCAGGGGACAAATCACCCAAACTACTGGGACAAAAACTACTGGGACAAATCCTAAAACTACTGGGATATTTGAGCCTAACAGGCAGCCACACTTATGGTGGTGCATTGAGGGCATTTGACGCACAGATGTTTTTCGCAAGTGAATTTGTTTTTCAGTCAGACATAAAACTAATATTTGGATTGATTAAGTTTGTTGATCTAAAGTTGCAACAGGTGGCTTTGTGTCCACCTGATTGATAATAATCTGACCACCAACACTGTAAGGTACAATGAACTGATGACAGACGAGTTGGCTCTAGTGGGGCTGGCTCTAGTGGGGCTGGCTCTAGTGGGGCTGGCTCTAGTGGGGCTGGCTCTAGTGGGGCTGGCTCTAGTAGGGCTGGCTCTAGTGGGGCTGGCTCTAGTGGGGCTGGCTCTAGTGGGGCTGGCTCTAGTGGGGCTGGCTCTAGTGGGGCTGGCTCTAGTGGGGCTGGCTCTAGTGGGGCTGGCTCTAGTGGGGCTGGCTCTAGTGGGGCTGGCTCTAGTGGGGCTGGCTCTAGTGGGGCTGGCTCTAGTGGGGCTGGCTCTAGTGGGGCTGGCTCTAGTGGGGCTGGCTCTAGTGGGGCTGGCTCTAGTGGGGCTGGCTCTAGTGGGGCTGGCTCTAGTGGGGCTGGCTCTAGTGGGGCTGGCTCTAGTGGGGCTGGCTCTAGTGGGGCTGGCTCTAGTGGGGCTGGCTCTAGTGGGGCTGGCTCTAGTGGGGCTGGCTCTAGTGGGGCTGGCTCTAGTGGGGCTGGCTCTAGTGGGGCTGGCTCTAGTGGGGCTGGCTCTAGTGGGGCTGGCTCTAGTGGGGCACCTGTAGGCAGAGCAGAAATCTTTAGAGAAATGTCTGTCCTGTTGTGGATTTTAACCTCCAGGTCAAATATACAGAGATATGAAATGAGAAGAAACGCATTCTGAGATGGTTGACCCTAAGGATTATCAAACGAGCAGAGAAGGAAGGCCTCAGACGTTCAACAGATGGTCATGGTGCTCTTCTCATCAATTCATTCTCTCCTGCAGACCAGACGCAGGAAGAACCGAAAATTGGACAAGGAAGAACTTGAACAGCGGCTGGAAAATTACGAAATGATTCACTCTCAATTATTAGTTACTCAATTATTAGTTAGTCCGTTTATTTCTTGGCTGAGTATTTCCGGTATAGCCGAGGAGGTGGTCAAAGGTCACGGCCAGAGGCAGAGTGGAGGGAGGGAGGGCAGTGTGTATGGTTTCCGGTAACTAACCCTCTTATCCTCCTCACCATAAAGATCAGTCGAAGGGACATTTATGACATTTACAACGACGGCGACATTAAACGATAAATCAAGTGAAGCACACGTGACCTCTCTCTCTGTCTCTCTCTGTCTGTCTCTCTGTCTCTC
The DNA here is from genome assembly GCA_020284085.1 of Aporrectodea caliginosa. Classification (NCBI taxonomy): domain Eukaryota; kingdom Metazoa; phylum Annelida; class Clitellata; order Crassiclitellata; family Lumbricidae; genus Aporrectodea; species Aporrectodea caliginosa. The sequence goes on from JACEVL010000073.1 coordinate 1,013,866, forward strand.
TCTCTCTCTCTCTCTCTCTCTCTCTCTCTCTCTCTCTTTCTCTCTCTCCTCTCTCTCTCTCTCTCTCTCTCTCTCTCTCTCTCTCTCTCTCTCTCTCTCTCTCTCTCTCTCTCTCTCTCTCTCTCTCTCTCTCTCTCTCTCTCTCTCTCTCTCTCTCTCTCTCTCTCTCTCTCTCTCTCTCTCTCTCTCTCTCTCTCTCTCTCTCTCTCTCTCTCTCTCTCTCTCAAACCAACCATTTTCACTATGTTCAACCACAGCCACAAACCACTGATATCTGCTAAACGCTGACACTATAACTGGTTCCACAGAAATTGTCTACTTATGAAGTGAGGAGCTGATTCACTCTGGCCTAACACAGAACCATACAAATCAGATATATCACGGATACAGACAGACAGGCAGACAGACAGGAAGGCAAACAGACAGGCAGACAGAGGCGTTAGGAATTCCGCCATTCCCTACTAAACTGTCTGGTAGGTACACAAGCCACATGACAACTGGATGGACTAGTACAACGGATGAACTCAGTCTCTCCACCACAATAGTCTGTGCCTTGACCAGACAGCACACAGGTGGACATATTTTTGGCAAATTGGGCCACATTAAATGCCAAAAAAATTTGGAGGGTCGTGTAACAAATTTTAAACTTTTAATGACAACTAGCACAAAAAAGTTTACTTTTATATAAAATTAAAGTAATATACTTTGGTGTTACTAGTGAAATGTATGCAAGTATATGCAACTGTGAACATGCATTAACAAGTTTCTCATAATACGGTGTGACTGCACTGGTTGCAATTCACAGTACTCAGTTCAAGTTTAGATCAGTTATACCTGAAATCTATACATGAATTTGTTTCTCTGCATAGCTGAAGATGTTTGTTCACAGATGACATTGTAAGTGGATGTGAGTAATGCAAACATTTAAAAGCAAAAGTGTCTGAGTTGAGAACTTTTCCTTTCTGAAGAAAAGCAAATGATCAGGTCTGATTCTTTGAACTGCTCTTTGAGAAAAATGTCACTTTGTTGGTCAATTAACTCCAGGTGAATTATTTCCACAGGAGCTTTGTCAATGTCAAATTTGAACGCTATAGTTAGCAAAGCAAATTCAGTCTCAAGCAATTTAAAGTCTGCAAATCGTCTTGAAAACTCTTTTTCAAATTTGACAACTGAAGACTATATTTTTCTGCAGACTCTGCTTTGACAGTTTGCAAGTGCACATGCACAGAGGGTAGGAAAGTGTCCACAGTTTTGGTCTTTCATCTGCTTTCAAAGCAACATTAGCTTTACTTAAAAGTATTTCATTTTTGCATACAGATCATATGCAAAAACCCTTAGCATTGTAGTTTCACACTGAGTTCATAGTATATATCAACTGCAAATGTGAAATCAGATTGCCATTCAGTTTCACTATAGTGTCTTTCACTTCCAGAAAAACAATAATTTCTTCCGCTTAAATGCCAAACTCTCTTCAACACTTTTCCCAAACTGAGCCAATGAACATTTGTGTGATACAACACATTGTATATATTCAGCATCCAAATCCTTGATTAGACATCAGAATTGCTTGTGATACATCCGCTATATAGCTCTGATGACAATGACAGCCCTTAAAAAGGGGTCAACATGTTTCAGGTGTAATACAGCTCCTATAGCTTGTATTTAGTTATCATTTAAGTTTAATTACCCTGTATATAGCTACATCTTACTGTGGGCCGGATAAGACCCACCCCAAGACAGCAGATACAGAACTGTGCAAACTCTTTCTAAAGGAAGGGAATCTATCTATGAAAGAAGAAAGGAAAAAGCAGCAGCAGCAGCAGCAGTAGCGAAGGCAATGTGCTTCTTACCATCGACGACTTCAGTGACGACATCTTCCTCTTTCAGCGCATCTTCATCTAAGCTGTTGTGGATGTCATCTCTCTCACGAATCCATTCAACGTAGTCGTCAGCGCGGTTGAAACGAACGGACACAGACATCTACACACACGCACAGACTAATGAACAGCTGACTAGGACTACACATCAACTGACAAAACTAAACTAACATACACACCAAATAACTCCTCTCTGTCTCTCTCTCTCTCTCTCTCTCTCTCTGTCTCTGTCTCTCTCGTTCTCTCTTTCATTCTGTCTGTCTGTCTCTCAGGTCTGTCTGTCTTTCTGTCTGTCTGTCTCTCAATCTGTATCTGTTTCTCTGTCCTCTAACCAAAATAGGGACAGCAAATGCCAAATGGCATTACAACATGTCCTTACATGACATAACAGGCAGCCAAGTGTCCATCTCTCCCTCCACAGTATCACATTATAGGACCAGCAATGGACTGACCATAAATCTCACACACACACACACACACACACACACACACACACACACACACACACTGTCACACACACACACACACACACACACACACACACACACACACACACACACACAGACACACACACACACACACACACACACACACACACACACACACACACACACACACACACACACACACACACACACACACACACACACACACACACACACACACACACACACACACACACACACACACACACACACACACACACACACACACACACACACACACACACACACACACACACAAACACACACACAAACATTACAATTAGGCTGTCATTCAGAATCAGGATAATTCCGTTGACAAGATGCTTAACTCTGGGCTGACATAACTAATCACTTACCTAACCGGATGTGCGGTGACGATATGAATCACCGTAATCACCACCACCACGATCATTGTCATCATCATAATCATCATCATCATCACCATTATAATAATCGTGTTTGTCGACTGTTACATCCTTGACTAGTTACCAACTAGCAATAATTGACCTCATTACTGTTATTATTATTATCACTCAGCTCCCATGATAATCAGCCGCGACGAAAAGCAAAGAGAGAAACAAACGCGGATATGATATGGATTAAGCCCTGCAGCTAAAAGCAAACATCACTCTGTGCCATAAATGATCTTGTCAGAGATAGTGACACTGAGGGTCCCAATCAGAGACCCCCCAATCCCCATTGGTCAGGAATGCAGCAGAAATGACAATCTCTGCCAAACCCTCTACACTCTGCAGTGTAGTTCAAGGTCAAACCACAACACACCAGTTCACGTGGTACTCTGAATCAACAAACTGATGAATCAATCACAGTAAGAGGCACCACCAAAGAGCTCCATCAACCCTAACACTGAATAGATTGATGAATGGATGGATTGATGCATACATGCATGCATGCATGTATGGATGGATGGATGATTGATGGCTTGATGGCTTGATGGATGGATGGATGGATGGATGGATGGATGGATGGATGGATGGATGGATGGATGGATGGATGGATGGATGGATGGATGGATGGTGAATGGATGGATGGATGGAAAGATGGATGGAAAGATGGATGAATGGATGAGCGGATGGATGGATGGTTGGGTTGATGAATGGATGGATGGATGGTGTGCATTGAGCATGTGACGTCATGACAGAGTGTGATCCATTCATCAGATAATGCATCGTAAAGATGTAACCACATCAGATGGAAACACAGTCCTGAGAAGACAAATTCCCAATGAAGAGGACTTGAGAATTCGCCCCAGAATAATTCTCCTCTCACCCAACAACTGGTGTACTTTCAAACCCGGAATGAGGCTTCTCAAGAGATCGTATACAGCCTACCACACAGAACCAGGCAATTGTGTAACCTCTACCATCCCAACTGCCCCACATAATGGCTGATAGTTCTGCCACGTCTGACCACATCTTACTAACTGACATGTGCTACAATCTATGGTCCAGTCCACTTTACACGCAAACAAATCGAACCCATGACTACGCTAGTAGCCTTCGATCCATCAAACAAGTCACCTGAATATTGATTAAGTTTGACGTACTTCTACCTCTTCAGTGGCCAAGGGACCAAGGGTGGGTGTCGTGCGCCTTAAGAACTGCTTTGGTCAGAAGTGTTTTCATTGAACACGAAGAGCGATGATTTCAGAGCATATTATGATCTCGATGATCGAAATCAATAGAAGGCCCAACAACAACAGATGAAATCAATATAGAAGATGAGCAGAAGCAGCCGAATGACTAACCCCCTCCTGTGGCCTCCTCTGACTGCGGCCGTCGAAGGACCTTGGCTACTGTGGCTACTGTCGCCCGTCGTCTATTGAACGCCTCCGATTCAACGCTTTCGCTCTTTTGATTCTAGCATCGATAATCCTACGCTTAACGTCAACCTTACATCGCTCTGCTCGAAACTATTGCACAACTCGAATCGACTTCTTTCAGGAATTCAGAAAAATGATTTTATTTCGTCCAGAAATCCAACGAAACGCCTTTCACTCTCTCTTATTATGGGCCACTCGTTGACACACATGGACTATGCATCCAAATAGAGCTGACATTTGGCCCAATACACTAGCATCATCTAGCGATCGACCAAAGGCTAACCTATACGTTCACTTGGTCAGAAACTACAAACGTTTTTAAAATGTCACTTCATTGATAGCCATTGTGGTCAAGCGTATGAAGACCATTCGATTCGGTTATAGAGTCAGATCGCCAGAAGCTCGGTGTATTCTTGTGGAGGCGCTTATTGCAGTCAGCACTCACAATTTCAAAATTAGCCTACAATCTCAGCATGAATACGAACTTTTATAGCCTATAATGTAGCCTACTTATTAAAAGCATTGTAGGTTCGTGCTGTCAATCCAGCTGTGCAGTTGCAAGACGTCGTCCACCACAGAGACCCTTCACAATTATTAAGAAACTCGATAAAATTTGCATTAAAGTTAAGCAATCCTTTTTTGCTCTGAGAGTCCTTGTGGTCCACGGTCTCACTGGTAACCGCCTTCACGACGTTGTGCGCTCTACCACACTTGCTCAACTTCTGTACTCCTCCCCTTCTTGGTGGGGATTTACTACTGTGGGGGAGCGAGATCGCATGACTGCACTGATCGATAAACTTAGGCTATACGCCAGGGATATTTACCTACTAGTACCCCTACAATTGAAGAGCTGTGTGCCAAAGCAGACGCAGCTCTCTTCTCCGCGGTTTTGTCGGATCCTGGACATGTCCTCCACGGATTACTCCCTCCTATCCGCGAAACCGGATACTCCCTAAGACCTCGTTCACACAATCGTAATCTCGTATATGGCCGGACACCATCGGACCATGTACCATTCCGCAATCTGACCCCCTTACTAGGAAGGGATTTATCACCAGGATGCTTTACAATTATTAATTATCTTCCACCTGCATTTAACTTGTTACGCATTATTATTATTATTAATATTATTACTTCGATGTTTTACAATTATCATTGCATAACTGTTGTCCCATTGTGTCACACTTTCTTAACGTTTGCAAATGGCGTAATAAAGACCATACTTACTTACTTACTTTACTTTCTATAGGCATATTATTATGCGGTGCCTTAGAAGGATCTTTTGGATTCTCTACTGCATTGACCATGTCGGGTGTGATTCTCCTTACAGATTTTATTTTAGTTATAGTTACAGTATATAGTTAATGGTAAGTTATTTTTTGCAATACTATCTACTAGTTAATTATAGTTAGTATTATTTTTTAGTTATAGTTATAGTTATAGTTAATAGGTCTTTTATTTTAGTTAATTTTAGTTTACTACTTAGTTACAATAATTAAGGCAGTAATAAACAAAATTGCGCGTATTAACACGCTTTTCACAATTTGCTCAGTGCTTTGAAAGCCTACCTGGCATGGATGCATTATGTCTCAACATTCATATCTCTCACATGAATGCCAGAAGCAACTCACACGTCATCAGAAGATGATGGCTTTCAGAAATAGTGCCTAATAGTTGTACATGTAGAAAAATATACATTTTTCGTTCTCATTTATGCTGAATCTGGTGTATTGCACTAGCCTACTGTAGGCTTTTATAGAAAAACTTTTTTGCAGACTAAAAAAAAGATGAATTTTCGTTAGTGTTTTTTACCTTCGCAGTAGTTATCTCTACCGGGTGGGCCATCAGTTATAGTGTTTGATACATTTTTAGTTATAGTTATAGTAAATCTTAAACACGAAAATTATTCTTTATGTATTTCGTTAACGAACAGGCCAGTTCGTTATCGTTATCGTTAACGAGAATCACACTGTGATGGGGCAGGTGAACCATCTCGTAGAACAGAAGGAGGAGAAGAGCGATGGCATCGATCGTTCTGATCACTGTTCGAAGACGCAGACTGTACTTCTTCGGATATATTCTGCTGGTGCTTCAGAAGACGAGGATCATCATCTGAAGAGAGCCACGAACAAACCCCGTCTCCGATGGATTGGAGACAACCAATCTTAGACTTAGGATAATACTTGAACTATAGGGCCTATAATTATAGTTATAGTGTAGAACAGTAGAAGGATCTCGCAAGGCTAAAATTCGACCTATAAAAACAGCCAAAAGGAAAGCCGAGGACAGAACAGTATGGCGTCCAATAATTTGTGGATAGGCCTATAAGCGATAAGTGACTCACACCTGTGCAGCTGAGTTCGACACCAGTGAGAGTGAGGAGAGTATATAGCCTACATGTAGACTACGTATACATATCTTTCAATGCTGAGTTTGGTGTATCTCGGCTACAGTACTGTAGCCTATCTATAGAAAAACTGTTGTTCTGCAGACTATAAAATAGCTGAAGTCTAAAAGTGTTAATGTTTTTGCCTTCGCAGTAGGCCTATATCTCTAATCTAAATTATTTAAACATCAGTTAGTCCTACGCTTAGGAATAATAATGATCAGAACGAATAATTACGAATTGTCGGGTTCTTACTTTTGTTTCTTTTAGTTAAGGTTTATTATGTTAGCATGTTGATAATCGTACATGCGTGAAAAATTTGAAGATATTTATAATACGGATGAACTGAACTAGATAACCTCTGTTAACCATCTAGCAACAGATAATGTATAGGCCTATTATAATATGTGTCCAGACTCCAGAACCAGCGGGACTCGATCATGGTCCCTTCTGGTTTCTCTTTTGCAGTGATAGGCACTAAACTAATTTTTTAAAAGTTAAACTTCAACTACTTTTCAACTAAAATAAATAGTTTAACTACAATTGGTTGGCAACTGATAAGTTAACTAACTTATACCAGTTAGTTAAACTTTTTCCAACTTAAAAAAACTTTTTTACACACATTTTCACAATAACAGAGGCTAAGTGAACTGTAATAGGCATAATGCACAGCGTTAATGACAATTTCCCTTTCAAACTATTTAATGTGTACTAGACTAATAGAAGGCCTACTGCCACAGTATAAATAATTACTTATAGCCTACTGTGCTACTACTACGGTTCTACCAGAAAATCATGAAGAAAGTTGGTAATGCAAACGATGATGCATCGTGCAATGCAATGCAGTTCACGTGACTTGGGTAATAAAACCAGTTGGGCTATAGGCTACTCATGACAATCATTGCGGAAGATAGTTGCGTATAGGCCTACGTAGTTGCTGATTTTGTTTGTTAAACTTTTTTAGTTAATAACTAAAGAAAAATTAGGCTTAGTTAAACTATGGTTTTAACTAAACTATTTTTGTTCTTATTAAACCTAATCATAATATAAAAAATTCAGTTTAACTAAAGGTTTTCAACGTTTTCGTTAACTTTTGCCCATCACTGCTCTTTTGTGACCAATAGAATACTTGTTCTTAGTACGGCGAGATGTTATACATTGTCAATATTTGGCCTAATAAATGGATCGTTATGGTTATGCCAATCGGTGGATCGCTGGAGACTCTCTGCGGTGGTCAACGCATGGCTGGCTCTTCATGTAAGCAGTGTGATTCTCGTTAACGATAACGATAACGAAAATGTTCGTTAACGAAAATAAAATGATTTCGTTAACGATAACTATAACTATAACTAAAAAATATCATTAACTATAACTATAACTATAACGAAAATAACACTAACGAAAATTCATCTTTATTTTCGTTAATGCCAAAAATAAAAATAGGAAGTGCAATAAGGACGAATCGACATAAATGAGAACGAAAAATTCGATATTTTTATTATTCAATTTGTCAGTTACTTTGAAAACTCGTGTATTCATGAAGCTGAATGCATCCATGCTTCAAAGGCTTTCAAAGCTCTGAGCAAATTGTGAAACAGCATGTTAATACGCACAATTTTGCTTATTGCCTTAATTATTGTAACTAAGTAGTAACTAAAATTAACTAAAATAAAAATCGATTAACTATAACTATAACTATAACTAAAAATAATACTAACTATAACTATAACTATAACTAAAATAAAAAACCATTAACTATAACTGTAACTATAACTAAAATAAAATCTGTAAGGAGAATCACACTGCATGTAAGCTTATAGTAGAAGTGGTTAGGGTTCACCCCTCGATCTTAAAGGGATTCGATTGGCGTATATAACTTAATTATAGCCTACATCTGACGACTCACAGTCCGTTGCTTGCACAAACGTACATGTCTTCTGCACCAAACAGTATGCCTATCCTACGAGAACTTTGGGAAACGAACGGCAAAATCCTGCGATGCGCTGGTCCCCTGCTCAAAGCCTTGCGAATTGTCCACAGCCGTCTCAATAGCAGACTGGAAGTGATAGTCACTGTGATTTACTCACTGGTTACGCTGACGACATCTAGCGTTAGGTTTTGCCGTCTTAGGGAAGGTGAAAGGTGAGAGATGGCCAAGTCAGTCAACCATCTCAGGAAGCACACGACCATTAATTATGACGGTCTGCAGTATAATACATTTGCCAATTTGGTGATAATGCCAACGGTTGCATAAACCAAGCGTCGCCAACATTAACAGTGAGTATATATACGAGAGAGAACGCGCTGTTTTTGTCCTCCGCCTTCCATGGCAATCTGTCTCGTCTAAAATGAAATCAGTCAAGAAACTCCACTTCGTAGCTCTCGACAACCAGTCTGACATGACACAGCGCGCTGAATTGATTGTCGCCCTGCGCTTGACTTTTATGTTTTGCTTTTCAAATTAATAAAAATTAATTACGATCACGATTGAATTCTAGGCCTATAATTTTATTATAAGATCCTGCCAGATCGCCTGATTGTGCCTCGAATTGCCTATCGATCATTGAGGCTAGGAGATACTTAAACAAGGAAATTTGTAACAATCCTGCCATAATTATAATTCAAGTATATTCAGAGGTTTCAAATTTACATGGTTTCAAGCAATAACCCTGTTTCCTATACTAAGAATGTCACCGTTAGACAAACACTTTACACTTAACTGCATTATCATCACAGTAACTGTTGTGAACTGTGGTGTAATTAACCTTCCAGATTATTATACACAATCTTTATTAGAGTAATCGATAGTCACTGTATTCGTCCGTGCAAAGAAATCGTGCAAGCATCAATACCACCGGTTTATAATGCATTTATGAAGCTGTAGGCTAGTTAAAGTCCAATAACACAATCTTGTATTAGCTGTGATATGCATTATAAGCTAGCTATCTATGCATGAAAGTCGGTATTGGCATCTGCAGGAGTCTACATAGTTCGAGGTGAAGTCTTACATATACTTCTAACCATTTGATAACTGCAAGAGCTCTATACGTGTAATTAAGGCACTAAACATCGATCAAAAATCAATTAATTGTTGGAAAATTCTGCATTTATAATAAGATGTTTGTTGAGCGCTTTTACTTTAACTGAGCAAAATTCTTCGCAGTTGCCTTGAATCAATCCACGTAATCCAATCTCTTCGTTTCAAAATGGCGTCTTCTTCCGACCTAGCAGTCGGCAAGCTTTGTCGCCATGCAAATCGTGTCTCCATGGACGTCCTTAATGTCACAGGAGAATCTTTCAGGAAGGTCTGGTACTTCGTCGGAGTCTTGGCGAACGTAACCGTGTTCGACATCAGTCTCCGCTCCTCCTCCCTCGAGGCGTTCATAGTGATTTTCGTTGCCGTGGACAGCTTCGTTGTCGAACCCTCCCTTCAGTCCCTTTCCCACAGACTTCCACGGTTTATCTGAGGATACCCCAGCTGCCAGGAAGACGTCATCTTGTGAATTAGTGTAGATGTTGGCTGTTGAGGGAGCAGAGGAGGAAACGCTTCCAATGTCAGTTGTCGATATGGTCGTCGCAGATACCGTTGACGTCGCTCTAATCTTTTCGACAACTCTGTCAAAACACCAACAGTTTGTTAGGTTACTACACAGACATAATGAAGGAACCGATAACCAGGGATGCGCAGTAATTGAAATTACGTAACTGAAATTACTTGAAATTGCCCAATTTGTAATTTGTTAATTTGTAATTCAATTAGCCTACATTTCCCATGTATTTTGTAATTTGTAATGCCCTTAAAGGTTGCCTGCTGGCGTTTCTCCTAGGCTAATTGTTTTTCCCCATTCAGTCCAATTCAAGTAAACGCATAACCGATAACCTTCGGACAACTTGAATTCCTGGTCCCAGCGCTAGAAAAGAAATACCCAAGCATCTTGAAGATTAAACCGACAAACTGGAGAGTAACGAAGCAGAGAGTTTCTTTTCGTAAACGTAAGAACGGTTGTTGTATGAGGATAAGTTTTTGACGGTGGATGAAATGGAATTTGATCAGGGTAAGAGATGGTTTTACCGCTTTCGTCTTCTTCTGTAGATGAGGAAAGCAACGAGAGCCACGACGATGAGGAACAGAATGATACACACGATTATCAAAATGATCAGCAATATACCACCCTAGAGAACAAACAACCAGAGAATGATCAAAATGATCAGCAATATTCCACCCTAGAGAATAAACGAAACCAACATTCTAACTGACTTTTATTTCCACTAATAATTATTATTATTTGAATCTCAAGCGATAAATAAAATTACTTTAATACTGCAATGTAATTAATTTTCTTAACCATAAACAACTCGTGTTTATTTAATCCAACTGACAAACCACAGTAAGATTAGATACCATGTTATAGTAGTAACAGTTGATAACAAGTTTAACAGAAGTCGAATTTAACTGTATGGCATCCATTCAAGGCGCCCATCGTTCGTACTGCTTATTTTACAGTCGCCACCTATAGGAAGTTGAAGGCTTAGCCGACTTTTACGGGGGTTGGGTGGTGGTAGCGGGTATCGATCCCGCTTCTTGCCTGATGTTCAGCTCTTCATGCCAGAGTGTTACCACTGTTCCATCCCCCGCCCGACCCATCTTGTTCTTAAGTCTTTGATTGGATTGGATCCACAGTTTAACGGCAGCTTATGACAACATAGGCCGTTGCCGCCGACAAAGATTTCTTTTGGCATATTACAGCTCTTAATCAGATAGTGCCTTCCTGTCTAATACCACTACTTGAGCGCCAATGACCTTTCTGATTGGAGCTTTATAAAATTTCGATTACGATTACTCGCTACGTCACAATGCACTTACGTCACTGCTGAAAATGTTGACGTCGCCGTCATCGTTTTTGATTGGTTGGGTGCACGGCGGTTGCATAGCAATGAATGATTGACATCTCGACCCAGTGAATGACTCTGGGCAATTGCATCTGTGACCAGTGCTGTCGTTCGTATTGATACAGAAGCCGCCATTCAGACAGGTGTCAGTCGTACAAAACTCTCTCTCGCAGTTAACGCCTGCAAAGAAACAGACAGCCATTAACGGAAACGGACTTTGTAGTCCATAGGGTCGTTCATACCAATTCCTTCTTTGAAACCCCCCCCCTACTCGCTGATCTGCACTTTGGCATTACCCTCCCATACATGTGCACCTTTAGGGTCGTGAGCAGTTCAACGGAATACTAAGGCCTAGACTAGTAAGTCTACCCTGTTGATCTTGCTACAGGGCTAATGATGCTACGGGGTGGGGTACGGTGATACTTCTGCGCCCATCTAAGGGACTGTAATAAGATCTGTTTCATTGAAGTCGGTGCATGTGACCGCACTGGGCTGAACTGAACTAACAGCATCTGTCAGATTCAGCTGCGGCGGACGTCCACAGTGAGAGCAGATCTGATTGTAATGTAACGTAAATCTTCGAAAATTTCTCAGCGCCCACAAAAGCCACGTCATGGAGACTGCAGCTTATTCACTACCCGCGCTATATCAATTCAAGTCCGCATTCCCCAACAGCCATGCTGTTGAGTATATAACTGAGCATTAGTTTATAGGGCTTTATAATTATGATGGCTCTTCTCCTATAACCTAAGCAATATTAAAGAACAGCGATGGTATAATAATATTATGATGACGCATCTAGCAGACTTTATTGGGGTGGGGCATCGTTTGGACTAAAGAAAAGGACTCACCCCAAAACGAGGGTGGACAGCTGCACGCTCCATTGAAGCACGAACCTCCGTTCTAGAAACAACAACAACAACCACTTGCAACAACAGCTGCAGCAACAACAACACCTTAGGCAACACCTTAGACAACATCTTAGACAACGCCCGGTTGTATCGAAACTGAATAGGGTTATACGTCCAACGGGTTAACTAGATTTCTATGAGCAGGAAATCAACGACACTTATGATAAACGGGATGGGTGTGGCGATGGAGGGAGGGTGGCGTTGGAGGGAGGGTGACGATGGAGGGAGGGAGGGACCGAGGGAGGGTGACGATGTATCATGTATGGAGGGTTGCGTTGGAGGGAGGGTGGCGATGGAGGGAGGGAGGGTGACGATGTATCATGTATGGAGGGTTGCGTTGGAGGGAGGGTGGCGATGGAGGGACCGAGGGAGGGTGACGATGTATCATGTATGGAGGGTGACTTCGGAGGGAGGGTGGCGTTGGAGGGACCGAGGGAGGGTGACGATGTATCATGTATGGAGGGTGACTTCGGAGGGAGGGTGGCGTTGGAGGGACCGAGGGAGGGTGACGATGTATCATGTATGGAGGGTGACTTCGGAGGGAGGGTGGCGTTGGAGGGTTGGTGGTATTGGTTTGGGTCTCTGATCTTCTCATGATCGCCTATAGAGACTTATTCAACTCTTGGGTTGTTGAGTATTGGCGCAGGGTGATCAATAAACCCAATAAACAGGTTCTTTGTGCATAAACCAGCGTTGTCTTTGAATCAGAGAGAGGGTATGTGACGGTGCCACCTATCCCAACTGACCTGGCAGTGAGCCTCGACGAGCGAGCAGAGAGCCACATCGCACTGGTTCCCTGTGAATCCTGCTGGACAGCGGCAGGTTCCGTTGTTCGTGCAGGTGCCATTGTTGGCACAAGGCACCGCCTGGCACTTGGTCATCTCGCAGTTGGTGCCAGTGAATCCCTCCCGACAGAAACACTTGCGGTCGGCGTAGCACGTCCCTCCGTTCTGGCAGGGGTTCGACGCCACGCAGGCCACCTCACCGCATCGCGGTCCCACGTAACCGGAAGTACATGCGCAGATGAAGGCGTTGGTGAGGTCAGAACAGGAACCTCCGTTCAGACACGGATTGCTCGCACATTCGTCGATGTCTGTCCCACAGTATTGACCTGAAGTCATTCAAACCGATCATAAAGTCAGCCATCTAAATATAACTCTGACGTAATGCACAGGTGTAAACATGTCTACGTCATTCAGTCATCAGATTATCTTAACCCTAGGGCTACCAAGCTTTTTTTGTAACACTGGCTACCAAGGGGGGGGGTGGTTACCACCCCCCTGGATTACGTGTTTGCATGGTTTCACATATCATAACTTTAATATAGCAATGGATTCAGCATTCATTTCTGCACAGAATGGTATATTTAGTTGTACATTATGTGAATGCACCTCGAAATTACATCACTTTTAACAATGGAACCTATTAATTAGCAATATTTTATATTATTGCGTACATTTTGTACTTTTTGGATAAACAAATATAAGATTATATGTGTTTTGAAACTAATCTATGTATAAAAGATACACAAATCACCCCTACACATGTTTATATAGTATAAATGTACATCCATACATATATATCCATACATATATATCGGTTTACGTTGTAATGCTGTATTCAGCCATTTTCACACAGATTACGCGTATTATTATTTATTTTGATCACTTCCGGTATTCAAAAGACAAAGATGTAGGTATGCAAATGAAGCCCTACATTCTCCTCTAAAGAATGGTATCTTTGTTTCTCTTCCAGGAAGACAAATGAATATGCTACAGACAAAAACTAAGGGGGAGTGCTTCCATTCAGCCATTTTCACACATATTACGCGTATTATTATTTATTTTGAGCACTTCCGGTTGTCTCAGGTCAACTCAGTGACCATAGAAATGTAGCCCCACATTCCCTCTATAGAATGGTAAAATTTGTGTCTCTTAATATTAAATGACGGATAAGATATAGTCGAAAATCTAGGGGGTGGTATCCACCCCCCTGGTGCCTCAGGTATATCAGGTATAACTTTTGAACGGTGTGAGATATCATCTCACATTTTACCTAAAACGTGTGTAAATGAACCCCTACAGCTACCTAGAAAGGTCAAATTTTTATTCCATACGGAAAAAGTTTGAGATGAAAAAACCTAGGGGGGTGTGGCAACCACCCCCTTGGTAGCCAGAGGGTTAAAACACTGTTTTTTTCGCAGAGTTTTGGTCGCCAATGGTTACGCCAATGAGCGCAGCTTGTATATAGCAATTTCAGATACACGTACAAATAAATAAATATATAAATATTATACGTATACTTAAATTCCAAATAGGGAACTTAAGCGGATTATGCAATTATTTGCCAAAGACATTTAGTTAAATAGGTATTATGTAAAGAAATGTAAGTCTACCAGTTTCCAAATGTTTGGGGTTGGGTTGAAAGTCAAACGAAGAGAGAGAGACAGAGACAAAGAGACAGAGACAGACAGAGACAAAGAGACAGAGACGGACAGAGAGAAAGAGAAAGAGAGCGATACAGAGGCAGATATATAGAGAAATGATGGTCATTCATGCGATGAACATTCTCTTAAATCTCAAACATAATTATTCGCACGTGTGTGCCCTTTGGCGCCTTCTTCTCCTCCTCCTCCGATGGGTGAGGTTACGTTTCGCACGAGCACACCCCTTATGACGTCTTGCAAGGGGATCCGCTTGTCTTGCAAGCACATAACCATTCACATCGAATGATTGATTTGATCGTTTGCGGGTTTAGGGGAGGATGCTTGTGGCATAGATGACTCATCCAGGTGATGACTAACGCACCCAGGGCAGTAGACCTCGTGTGTGTTGAGGAGGTATTCTCTAAAGAACCGATCCACCCTAGTGCCTTGTCACCTGCTCTGCCAAGCACACAGCCATTCGTTGTTTGAGTTACGACGTCAACATGCAGCAGAGCATAGAGAGGTGGTGCTCACTGGTGCGTAACGTATGGACACAGTCGACTGCACCTCACTTTCAGAGGGAAAACAAGCAAAGTGCTGCTATTATGAAAGAATGCTTTTGTTCAGCTGAGAAGACTTTTTAAGCAGGCCGAGATAGCGACCGTAAAATACAGAAATGGAGGAATGCTGAGAACCATTTCAATTAATCATCTCACCTGTAATGAGTATTCTCACCTAATAATAATTATCAAGAGGAGGAACTCCTTCCTTTCAGTAACTACTGGCGCTACATAAAGTTAACAAAGAGTGCCACCATATTAACAACGACTGCATCTAATACCTACGTCTCCTCTCCTCCTCCTCCTCCTCCTCCTCCTCCTCCTCCTCCTCCTCCTCCTCCTCCTCCTCCTCCTCCTCCTTCTTCTTTCAGCAGGCCACCTATTTCCGTCGAACCATGATGCCGGCCGAGGCCATATATCATGCCACGTAACTGAAGAGACGTGGGAGTTTTCTAGTTGTAGGACCATCTGATGAGAGCAGACTAATCGCCAAATGAATGTTTATGACTGATTCAGACACAATTATTACCTGTGTATCCAGGAACACACGAACAGGTGTAAGAACGAACGCCATCAACGCATCTGGCTCCGTTCAGACAACCATGGCCAACGCAATCATCCGAAAATGTCTTACAGTCCAACGAAACATCCTCCCAACCTACAATCATCATCATCATCATCATCATCATCATCATCATCATCATCATCATCATCATCATCATCATCATCATCATCATCATCATCATCATCATCATCATCATCATCACCACCACCACCACCACCACCATCTTCATCGTCATCGTTACATGACGCTACCGGTTTGGCATGTATACGATGTATGATTGATTTAGATTATTTTCGATTCTTTCCCTCTTCCGTTTCTTTTCCAATACGATGATGTTCACGATAGTGATGATGATGATGATGATGATGATGATAATAATGATGATGATGAAGGAGTAAAAGAAGAAGATGATGATGATGACGACGACGTCTCTGACGACAGTAATCATAAGTTGATGAGAGATGATGACTTTAATGATCGTTGTGTCGGATCTGTAATCATATTATATTGACCAGTCTACGTTAGGGTCATCCTATGAAATCCTGAGAGAAATAACCAATTGATGATCTATGTTGATCGAAGGCCGTGATATTGCTTTTATACCTGGACGGCAGATCTTGGCCCCTGTGTAGGGATCGCAGGTGTAGTGTCCGCTGGTGTCCGTGTCCTGCTGGACGCAGTAGACAGAACAGGTCGAACCGTAGAAGTCGGCGTCACAGTACAACATGTAAGTCATCGACAGACTACAATTATAATACATTACAATATAATATGGTAATTACACACAAACAAGAAATGGCGCATCATAATATTCATCCGACCATAATAAAAGTCAATTCTGATAAGAAGAAGAAGAAGAAGAAGAATCCTATGCTATGATAATATATCCTATCCTGTCTTATGCTATGTCACGTTGTTCTATCCTATGCTATCTTATCCTATAATCATTCTATCCACTTCTATTATATCCTATATATACTAACCTCTGCCATGCTATCCTGTCTAATCATGTAATATTATATGCCATTAAATTCCATTCTATTCTCTCCAATGCTATGCCATCCTACTCAATCCTATATTGTATAATAATCTCTGATGTTTCGATCTGTTGTTGGTCGTCGTCGTCTTCGTCTTACCTCGTCTTGTCTCTGTCTCTGAGTCCGTAGATAGTGATGGTGGTTGGCTTTGCGCTTGACCTGCTCAGCGCCGGGGTCAGCGTCAGCCTCTGTACCATTCCATCCAAGTAGTCATTGCTAGAGTACGGCTGATCATCGTCTTCGATGTAGACCTTGAAGAGAACCGATCCCTAAGACAAACAGTCATCATCACCAATCACCTATTTATACATATAAATATGTATACTCAGTTTGCATGTATAATGGAACCGTTGTTCTAATAACTAATAATAGTGGTGGCAATGGTAGTATATGTGGCATTAGTAGTCAGAATAGGTGAATACCTGTGGGGTGTGATTGTAGATATTGTGTGTGTGTGTGATGTGTGTGTGTGTGTGTGTGTGTACATGTGGGGTGTGTGTGTGTGTGTGTGTGTGTCTGTGGGTGTGTGTGTGTGTATTGTATTGTTATTATTTGAACACTTGTTATAGCGCTACCAGATAGTATTCAGAGGCGCTCCCGACTACTGCGCGAACGCTGAATCGGAGTTAGTTACGCCGAAGCGCATGAGCAACTGCCAGTGAAGGACTTGCCCAGGGTGGCCCTACGCGGCGACTTTGAGTTTGATTCGAACCCGCAACCCCAGCTGCAAGGCACCGAACATACCCCTAAACCACCGCGCCCCAGTTGTATTGTGATGTGTTGCATTGTGTGTGGTTGTAGATCCACGTTTATATGCGACCGAGCAGAATGCAGTAAAGATCCGAGAAATTAATCTCTGAAAACCGACCGACCAGGAATCGAACTGGGGTGCCGGCGTGTGAGCAGGCTACCAACCCACTGCCACTCAGGATCCTTTCCTTGTGTGTGTGTGTGTGTGTGTGTGTGTGTGTGTGTATATGTATATATATATATATATATATATATATATATATATATATATATATACTTACGGGCCAAGAGTCGAAGCTCCATAGGATGGGATTGTTGACTCCGTTCATGTTGTCATTGAAGTCAACATCGTTCTGATCCTGATAGGTTGTCGTCGTTTTCGTGAAATAGGAATTCGACTGAGGGTCG
Organism: Aporrectodea caliginosa; assembly: GCA_020284085.1. NCBI lineage: Eukaryota > Metazoa > Annelida > Clitellata > Crassiclitellata > Lumbricidae > Aporrectodea > Aporrectodea caliginosa. The sequence goes on from JACEVL010000073.1 coordinate 1,032,003, forward strand.
TTCGTACTTCTGCTCACACACAGAAATAGACACATACACACGGATATAGACACACACCAATAGAACACACACACACACACACATACACACACGCATAGTCGCACTCGCATAGTTGCACACACACACACACACACACACATACGCATAGTCGCTCACGTTTACTGGTACACTGTCTGCCTTTTCTAACGACTGATGCGCGATTAATCAAAGACAATATTTTAAATATAGTAACGGCAAAAATAAATAATTAATTAATGGTTTAAATGTTGTATTCGTAACAAATAACATAAGTCTGAACTTCATAAGTGATGATGATGATGATGATGATGATGATGATGATGATGATGATGATGATAATGATGATGATGATGATGATGATGATGATGAGATCATATGTACTTCGTTTAAAATAATGAAAGCAATAATACAAGTATTAAACAACAATAACACCGTTATCATGTGTTGAACGTCTTCGAGCTTTTTCTTATTGTTCTTCGTGTTGATGGCGGGATTCTACTTTTATAAGCGCGATTAAAGTATAATAGATATCTAGATTATATATAATTATGTATATATATATATATATGAACATGTATAATTATATCGAAGTATAAGTCTATAGATGGATACCCCGTTGATTGGTCGAGGCCGAATTTGAAGATGTCATCGCACTGTCCAATGCACAACGTATCGCAGCAACTTCCATCTCTCAGTTTCTCCGATGGATTGCGAAAGTTGTTCACTCTCATCTCCAGCGTTCCAGTTGACTGAACGACATCTGACATCTGCCGCACCAACCAACCAACCAATCAACCGAATCAGAGCAGTTTAGCTATGATTAGGATGACAACCTGAATTTAAGTGAAGCGAGTCAGCAAGTAAGTTGGCATTTAATGGTGAGCGACACCGAGCTGATCGTATATCAAGACGGATTGGGAAAGCAGCAGCGTGCGGTTCCTGTATAGTTAACCATGGAGATAAATGACTCTGATGATTAACACCTGGATAGTTTACCTGGATCGAAAGACAGACTGCCATCGTCAAACGAATTCCGAAGAAGAAGCTGAATGCCATCTTTACTGCTGCTGATGCTGCTGTTGCTGCTGCTGTTGATGATGATGATGATGCTGTACTTGATTCAACGAAATCACTCTGTAAAATATCAACCACATTCAACTGGAAAGGAGGATGTTGGAATTTGTGGCCTTCCTCACTTATTGGTCGTTTCTTTGTAATAGGATCGGTTGCCATCCGTTGAAACACCAGCCGCGCATTCATGAGGTGCCGCAGATTACTCATCTGAAGGCGTTACATAAATAGGGAGACGACGTCTGGTCTTAGGCCTAATGCCAAATGGGAGTGAGGGTTGGGGTGGGAGGGGGACGGCATCCCTGCTACCTCTGCCCTCATGTGCACTGAGTCACTGAAGACTCTCTCGGCCGCTATTACGAAAATTGATTGATTGAGAGAATTAGGAGAGGCGAAGATAGGAAGAAGAAAAGCAGGAAAAGGAGGAGTAAGAGGTGGAAGAGGAGGAGGAGGAGGAAGAGGAGGAGGATGACGACGACGAGAAGGAGGAGGAGAAGGAGTAGGAGGAGGCGGAGAAGGAGGAGTAAGAGATGGAAGAGGAGAGGAGGAGGGAGGAGGAGGGAGGAGGAGGAGGAGGAGGAGGAGAGGAGGAGAAGGAGGAGTAAGAGGGAGGAAGAGGAGGAGGAGGGAAGAGGAGGAGGGAGAGGAGGAGAGAGGAGAAGGAGGAGGAGGAGGGAATGAAGTATCGGGATGGCTTACAGCTTTCCAACGATGGCCCCAACGACTACTTAGGTAGATGTGAAAATTACAAGAGACCAGCAGAATGCCAATAATTGGTAGAGCAACAGTTTCAAGGACAGAACATAGCGTGCGAATGAATCATTTGGTTGGCGTGGGTGACGCTGCAGGTGCCCTCTCTTCAATCCCTGACAGATCCCTGGAGCAGGCTCGCAATTTCATTTAAATATCTTCACACGATTGACACAAAGCGAGAAGCCCTTTCTTAGCATGCAGACGAAGACAAAACCCTCACAGCCTCGTTCAAATTATCAGCCTTTGGCGATGATGATGATGATGATGATGATGATGATGATGATGATGATGATGATGATGATGATGATGATGATGATGATGATGATGATGATGATGATGATGATGATGATGATGATGATGATGATTTTCACAGGCTGTTCTCTCACACCGAAACACTTGGTCGAAATATGCGTGTTTAACTATAATTCTAGTCAATAGACGCTATGGCGTATTAGAGGCTAACATAGACAGACAGACAGACAGACAGGCAAACAGACAGACAGACAGATAGACATACAGACATCGAAGGCCTATAGAAATGACTAAACCGTCTAAGTGATTACTGAGTAGGTCTAATAGTTTGCTGTCTATCTCATTTCTGTCGGCTTTTCTAAAGAGGGCGTATCTGTCGTTTCGTAAAGAGGGCGCTGCAGTTGAAGTGTTTAGCTCATGTGTTGCAGACTGTGTTGAGTCAACAAAGACTGAAAGACCTTCAGATGTCTCTGTTCTGTCGCTATACAAAGGAATCGACAGATGATCGAGTCAACTCTTTTCTTTCCTGAGGCATGAGACAGACAATGGCCTTTCTATTCACGGCTTACAAGGACGATGATACGTCTAACTTCTGATTTCTGACTAATCTCACTTCTAGAGCGCCGCAATCATATTGTCCAAGACATCCGAAGATGGTTCCAAAGAACATAAAACGGTGACTGGAATTTCTCTCTTTTGATCAGCAAACACAACAGATGATAAGTTGCAAGTGGTCGAAGCATGTGTCTTAGAGCAGCCAAACAATCTCTGTCTGTCTGTCTGTCTGTCTCTCTCTCTCTGTTCTCTCTGTCTGTCTGTCTCTCTCTCTCTCTCTCTCTCTGTCTCTCTCTGTCTCTCTCTGTCTCTCTCTGTCTCTCTCTGTCTCTCTGTCTCTCTGTCTGTCTGTCTGTCTGTCTGTCTGTCTGTCTCTCTCTCTCTCTCTCTCGCTCTCCCTGTCACTCTCTGTCTGTCTATCTCTCTGGATCCAACTCTTCCTCTTCCGCGATCGCCGTTTTGTCAATGTCCTGAAGAAGATAAACCTATCCCAGAATTGAGTTCCTTTCCATCGTTTGTTTCGTCTTTGCTTTGGTTGCAGTTTTCTACAACATCTCACGACTGAAATAATTAAATGACTGTATATGCAATGGACCGCTCAGCCTCCCACCTGGAGGTGTGATCATCTGTTTGAAACAGGTGTGGCTCCACTGACGTGTGTCATATATTAAGGTTCCCTTCTGAGCGGCGGGTATTTACTTCCTTCTCGCCTCCGCTGTTTACCGTCAGTGTGAATAAATTGATTATTTATACAAAGCTAAACTGTGTTGTATAAATAATCATCCTAGATTCTTCGTAAACATTCCCTTGTAATCGACGCCATCAGCATTTTATTAGGGATAATTTCCGGTTGGATTAATGCGGAAACGTTTCCATCTGATTATTTCTGACATTTTGACTGCACTGTCAAGTTTCAGTGTTTATCGATTGGGTGACGTTAGCTCTGTTATAGAAAAAGGATTAGTAACTCGCGCTACAGCTTTGGCTGCTCTGATTTTTGCTAACTAATGCTGATGTCTTAGCAACAAGGTGTGGCCAGACACTAGACACTAGTGTGCAAGTCGACACTTTGATGCAAGTTATCTGTTCCGCTGAAATTCCGGATATACGACAACTCTCTGTCCATCATTAACTGGGCTGTCCGAACCGCTGCTCACCTGTTGCCCAAATTCTCGCATGTTTCACGATATAATTATGCGCTGCACGCTGCTCTGGTTTCCGATCGAGGACGAGATGACCTTGAAAATCCCCTCATCATCATCATCATCATCATCATCATCATCATCATCATCATCATCATCATCATCATCATCATCATCATCATCATCATCATCATCATCCATCATCATCCTCATCCTCATCATCATCATCATCATCATCATCATCATCATCATCATCATCATCATCATCATCATCATCATCATCATCATCATCATCATCATCCTCATCATCATCATCATCATCATCATCGGAAGAGATTTGGTTGGTCAACTGAATAGACCAGAGAGCTATGCATTCCTGTTTCCAGTCAAATCGTTCCGTTCAGCGGCCTGTGGGGATATGTTGGTCCCGCGACGACCATGCGAGCACATCGTCCTTTCTTGTGCATTGGACCATCCTATACTGGACTGGAACGGTCTACCACTAAACTTAGCAACTATTTCGTCACAGACAGCTCAAAAACATATTCAAGCCATCTGAAGACAATGCAACATTTTCAGATCTGCTAGACTGCCGCCCTTCTGATCGCAATTTCTAAAGCGCAACTCTAAAGCTCAGCGCCGGGCAACAGCCTTTTCACGAGGGCTGAGGTTTCTAAAAGGCGCTTTTACAAACATACATGTATACAAATATTGCTACAGAGAAGAAGTCGACGCTTTTTCAATGAGACAAACCTCAACAAAAGTGTCTAATCCATTTTCACACTTTTCGTCCGACTCTCTGCATTACTTTTCCAGAGTCCAAAGATAGTCTATGTTTTATAGCAAAAGGCATCGTCAGCCTCTCAGGTGAAGCATACCTGCACACTAATTGCTGTGCTGGTAATAATCCAAGGTGTGACACGGGTATATGGCCTATATCATTAAAAACACGTTTTCAGCGGCGCTGCTAAGGTATTGATATTTCACTAACAGTCGTGGTTAATCAAATAGCTATAGCTCAACAGGAATTTGCATTATCCCGCCATCTCTCGCTCCATTTCCTTGTGTCTACAACCTCCAACCTCACTTGTTAAGTCATCTATTACATGTTAGGTTCTTGTGTTTGGTCCTCTGGGTCTCAGGACCCGGATGGAGCTGCTGGCCCTGCAGTAGACAGCTACTGATATAGACGACATAATTCATGCGTGGCATTCGATTCAGTCACTTGTTGACTACGATGGACATTTGTATAAAATATCGTTTTACAGAGGGCTTCATGTTTTATGCAAGAGTCCTGATGCATCAGTTAGGTATACGCTCTGCTCTCCATTGCTGAATCTAACATCACTGGTCCTGCAGTTAGCTACATTGGTAAGAGCGTAGGCTGCGTTTCATGCCCCTCTGTGTTAGATTGCGGTTCACTTCCCGATGGTGGCTCATTCAATTTAAAATCTCCGGCTAGAAGGGGGACCTTTAAGGGCGGGGCACCCACTCAAACGAGCGAGCGGTGGTGAAGGATCTCACCCAATCAGTTCATTGAAAAATTAGCAGCTAGGTCGACGGCATATACGGTCGCTATAGACAAGTGTGTATAGATTTACATTTACACTTATTGTATATTAATATATATCGGATGAGTGTCATCCAAGGTCACATTCTTTATGTGGTCCTCTGCAGCTACGTTGACCCTCTCTGGTTTCTCCACTTCCACTGAATGTGATCTCGAGATTTCTACAGCGCCATAAAAGCTAAGTCGACGGAAACAGACGAAGTCCAATCAGAGGCGATCAATGAAAAGAGTTAGTATGTAAGAATCGGTTCCAGATCAAGGTGCAAAGGGACCATGTAGGCATATATTCAAAAGGCTGCGAATATGAGCTACATGATTCCTCCAAGTAACACAGTAGACAATGCATTCGGTTTTTCACTTGCTTACTTAAATTATGCAAATGGTTCTTTATGACTTGGATTAATGTTAATTAACGACAGCCTTTCTGCTAGCGACTAATCATCATCGGTGTCACGACAACAATGCGACCACTAATTCGTTAATTTACCTGAGAAATTTAATTATGATTGACATTACCTGGACTAAATAACTTATGCGCATATTTTGATTGTAGTTTACCTGGTCTGTCTAGGGAATCTTCTTGACGGCTGTGATCGTCCAATTAGCCCGATGAGAAGAAAGCGACTGAGCTAAGGAATGGAATCTATTGTCTTGAAGAAAGAACCAACGAAACACCTGCAACCACCTGTAGGCTATGTAGTGGCTGTTCCTTCGAAGACCGTCTCCTGCAAAGACCGAGCTACATGTACGTGTGAACAGATCAGGGCGTCAAAGCCGTATACACCAAAGCCTCCTCCCTCGATCGGTCGCCCTACCTGGTTCAACAGACGACGACCTACCTCAACAACTGCGATCTTTCACTTATATGCACGGGACAAATACCTATAGGCTTAGGACGACTAATGGGCCTATAGAGTGGGTCGTAAAAAGAGTCACGTCGTTTTAGGCTGCAGTTATAGGCACCCACTGCAGCTTTAGGCTGCATCGCTCTTCCGTGACCAGTTAGTCCTAAGCCTAATCGGGCCTATGTGTCGTCTAACATTAGGCCTACGTAAGCATGATATATGATAGGCCTACATTGTATAATCCTTTGGCTGAATTTCAAGTAGGCCTCTGACTCTTGTTTAATTAATAATGCACAATCGAAGTAGACCGAAGAAGACGCTCCTCATTGTCTCTGCACTTGATGTTTCTGCGTCTTTCTCAAAGACAAAGGAGAAGCTCAGTGCCTGACAACTTTATATGGCGCCCTATCCTGAAGATCACCATCACCAACGATTTCCACTGTAACACTGTCTCCTCGGATTTACCCCACCCCGGATTCTGTCCTGGCACCGAAAACGACCTCTTGAGGACTTGGTTGATATAGCGCCTGTGACCGGTCCTTCTGGTCTCTGTGTCGCTGCTTCAGTGTGGCGCTGAGAAATATTTTACAAATGGATGCACTGTTTATGCTCGTTAACAGAGGAAGGAGGAGGAAGGAGGAGGAGGAGGAGGAGGAGGAGGAGGAGGAGGAGGAGGAGGAGGAGGAGGAGGAGGAGGAGGAGGAGGAGGAGGAGGAGGAGGAGGATTAGGATTGGTCTTTGGTCATCTCAGGAATGTTCAACGCTTAGTTGCAGGTAGGCGATCAAAATGCAAGATATATGAGGTATTAATTGGAAGTGTGGCCTGTCCAAGGACCGCACAACATTGTCTAAATATCGTCGCCTGAGAATTATCTTGTCGTATCTCCACTTTTTTTCGAAAAGCAGTTTAGAGTTGATTTGTAGCAGAATTTTTTGGATCTTTCTTCAGTTTCAATGGCTAAGAGATACGACAAGTCGTTTTAAAGATATTCAACAAAATATACTGTCGTATGTCCTGTTTTCAGAAACATTTTATCGTATCTCCACACAGCATTCGTTGTGTAGCAGTGTCTGTTGTCGTATGTCCAGAGAAAGCTCGTCGTTGATTGGACGAGCAGGAGATACAACAGCATAAACCTGTACGCTTAGTGGGATTAAAGTGTCGCATATCCAGACAATTAAAAGTTTTTATTTTAAAAATCCAGACTATATCCATGAATATTTTAACGAAAACACTCTCTAATAATTGGTCGTTGCTTGATTTAATAATTTCATGTATTTGTTTTTCGTAGGATGATTCGTAATATTTGTAAATCCATTTTATACAAAATTTTCACAAATTTCTGAAAAACTGCTCTAATCGTTAATTTTTTAAATGCAGGGTCTATATGCAATGTTTATATTTTAATATGACGTCTGTGTGTGAACTGTAATTTGATAATGCCCTCCTTATTGCATTGAATTTCTTATTTTTCCGCAAAATGCGGCCCAAACTTCAACCTCGATTATCTCGGAATTTTGGAAAATGGAGATACGCGAGGATAATTCTCAGGCGACGTAATGCCATGCTCGTGCTGCAGTTATAGAATTTTAAATAGCGCAGACATTAATTCGTTCTGTGCGATGATCTTTTATATGGGACGTCTATATCGATCCAGTTAACATAATGGTCTACTCGTTCGTCTGTCTGTCTGCCTGTCTGTCTGTCTGCCTGCCTGTCTGTCTGTCTGCCTGTCTGTCTGTCTGTCTGTCTGTCTGTCTGTCTGTCTGTCTGTCTGTCTGCCTGTCTGCCTGTTGGGCCTTATAACACAGCATGGAGTGCGGACAAGTCTTGCGCATAACCAGCCGATAGTAAAACTGAGTTGTTAAACCATCACCCAATTTTAAAGTTGTTTGCTTACAAAGCTCTTTCTGTTATTCGTCATGATATACATATCATATAAGGCTGTTGAATAAGCGAATCTGATTTCGAGGATCCAGTGAGGATCAGGTGACTTCGTCATGAAAACTACTTAAACGCTGGTCCAGTATAACATAAATTATATAGGCCAACTGAAGAGTGTTTGTTTTCTGATTTCATTGCGCGGAAGAGACTCAATTGAGTCGTCCATGTCGAAACATGTATCCATCCGGTTGACTCTTCTTACGTTCATCCTGGTCCGAATAAGACAATGCTCAGATAATTTAAGCCCAGTCTGAGTCAGTAACTTTCCAACCACTATAAGGTTTTGAGTAATTTAAATATGGAAATCTTTAATAACCTTGGATAACCATGGACAATAATAATAATTGTTATTATTATCGTGCATTGATTAAGATGCATTATCTAATGATCAAACATCAATCGATGGCGCTGAGCAATTGTGAGTGAAGGACTTGCTCAATGTTCATAGTACACAGTGTATTCCCGTCTCAGGGGAGGAGGATCGAACCCTCACTCTCCAACTCCAAGACGAACACTTTAGCCAATAGGCCATGGCCCGTGTCCAACATCATAATTTATTTCCACCGATTCAGCGGGGTTTCATATTTACATGGTTAATTCAAGCAATAACCCCGCCTCCTAAGGACACTAAGAGTGTCACCGTTAACACGTACTCAGTCAACTGGACTACAATCACAGTCAGCGGTGAGGTCAATAACCTTTCTGACACAGGGCCTACATAATGTTATTTGAGTTCGTCGGTTTAAAAGATATCGTGCAAGCATCCATTCCGCTGGTTTACAATGCATTCATACAGCTGTAGGCGAATTAAAGTCGAATAACACATTCCTGTATAAGCTGTCATAATGCATCAGCTGATTCTCAATGCATGAAAGTCGGTAATAGTAGGCTATTTGCAAGAGTTTACAAAGGTTGTTGACGTCTTGTACACTTTGCTATCTATCTTCTCACTATTCGCAGTCGTCGTATAGATGAGACATTATGACTCAGTCACTCTCTTATAAAACATTACCAACACTGGAACGAACGAGACGTCACTTAATTAGGAAACAGAGACTTGAGTAGGCCTAACCTAATAACTAGGGTGTGCCTGAATCTTGATCCGGAAATCGGTTTGCGCCGGATTTTGCTCTAGACCGATTAATCGGAATCGGCTCATCCCATTGCTACCGATACAAATACCAAAATAAGTAATATTTTTGACCATATAAGCTTACAATTTCTTATTTCATTAACACAAAAATAGTAACCTGTTTTGGCGACCTCTTTCAGTAATATTTACCATTGAAAGTCCGAGTAAAATAATAAAATTGTGAGTCGACGCATCAACAAAATGGCGGACAGTCGGGTTTTTTCCTAAGCCAACCGGTTTCAAATGTTAATTCTTTTTAAATTAAGAACATATAGGCCTAGCATTAATGTTTCCAGCTATTTGTTTTAAATAGTTCAGTGCATAAAAAAAAGTTAACTCTCGTCTGAAACACATCTCGCGAGAACATACAAGACTGTTTTTGTTATTTCTGCAATCGCGGAGAAACAAACAGTGTTTAGAACCAAATAAAAATCAATCCCGATTAATCGGATCGAATCCGGATTCGGCAAAAAAACAAGCCAAATATCCGGATTCGGAAATCGTCAAAAAATGCCAATCGGTCAGACCCTACTAATAACCGATCATTAGTAGCTGTCCTTTGCTCTCTCTCTCTCTCTCTCTCTCTCTCTCTCTCTCTCTCTCTCTCTCTCTCTCTCTGCTGGAGCATTTCACCCTAGACTCAAAGGCAAAGTCTTCAAGCTATCCTATCCGGATTCTACTCCTGCCTCAACTCATGACTCAACTTAACAACTTCCACCGTAGCACCATGCTGTCTTCTCGGCTTGACCTCCCGAGATTCTGACCTGGCACCGGAACGAACAGAGAAGCCTGGCTATTGTGGACTTGATTTGATATAGCGCCAGTTGTGCATAAGCTGGTCTCCATTATCTGGTTGTTAGGTGGCGCTGAGAAATTTCGGAGATTTGCATTTCCTTCAGTGGAGTATTGTATTGTATTGAATTGCATTGTATTGTATTGTATCTATAATCTATCAATTTATATAGCGCCTCTCGCAGTGCACACCAATCAGAGGCGCTCCCATTGCGAAAGACCCAGAGAAAAGAAAGAGGTCTTCCGACAACGAAAAGAGGCACTTGGCCCACCAGTTAATAAAGAGGAACGTGTCAAAGGAGGAAGCTGGTTACATAGAGCAGGGCCAATGAACGCCAAGGCTCGCGTTTTAGCCATAGCAGTTCTCGCTCGCGGGACAAAGAGATCATGCCGGTTTAATGAGCGTAGCAATAATGAGTGGCAATAGGTTGTGCAGGTTATGCAATGCACAAGGGCCCCGGCGGTCAAGAGCCCCCGGCGGCACATGGGCCCCGGCGGTCAAGGGCCTCCGGCGGCACATGGGCCCCGGCGGTCAAGGGCATCCGGCGGCACATGGGCCCCGGCGGTCAAGGGCCCCCGGCGGCACATGGGCCCCGGCGGTCAGACCGTCAGAGGGGCTTTCCTTTCAGAATGTACTCAAATCAACCTAACCAGGCCTAAACCTGCATGCACAGCGTTTAATACGCACTCAATAGTTTTGTTTGCGTTAGCATAGGTTGAAGTCTGAATGTTCAAATGCGTGATTTAGTAAACAACCGGTGTGCCATAACAAAAGTCTTGAGTAGACCTTTATCCTGGTCAGTAACTTTGATGTCACGTCGGATTAAAATTTATAGAGTTTTTGTTGATATTTTCTACTACGCAGTATGAAATATTATTAATTTGCTGTAGTTTGTGTTATTTAAATTGACAATTTCATAATTACTTATGTATTGTATAATTTAAATCACTGCAGCCCCTCCGACTCCGTCAGCTATGTGACTAATAAGTCCTATGTAAGTGGCGCTGCCAAGCGACTAGAACGGCAAGAACGAGCAACTAAGGCCGTCAAAAATGCTGAAAATCTCTGCATTTCTTAAGTCTGCAGATAGCGGACCGATGACTACATCGAGTGACAGAATAGAAGACAGTTTTAATCAGTGCAGCAGCTTCGGTAGCCATGGATATCTGCAATCAGGATAGCACTTCGGAGACTATATTGGGTAACAGTTACATTACCAATGGAATGGGGCAACGAGAACGAAGGCATCTCAATAACACTTCAACTTTTACTTATAGGGTGATTATTGAGAAAACTGTTGAATCTCTAACTGCTAAAAATTCACAATGATAAAAGCCAATTTCAGAGCAGAGTTGTCAAATGAAGACGAAGAAATGAAGGTACGCTGGTCATATCTTTTGTCAACCTCTTGGCTCAATTTCCACGAGATCCTCTTCAGAAAGGACGTTGCTCCTCAGAATCATTTTACACTAAAGTCAGTCAAGCCGGGGTTGAACTGAAACGCACTATACACTATATTACTCGCTTGGTGACGACTGTGTTTATTTTTCGTGGCTGAGCGACCTGGCAATGTTGTCAATAGAAAATGAACATGCCAAAAAAGGTTGACTCTTCAAAAATCGTGAATATTTTTGCGCAATAGAAAGCGCGCAAACGAACGTTTTAACTTTAGGATTCTTCTTCTTAAACTACCGTAGACTTGTCACTTGTGGCTTGTTCAATTTGCTTTTCTGACCTACATGTATGCAACAGCGTTTTTGCACAGCGTTTTTGTTTGTTTGAAATCGAATGGGAGTTCAAGTGTAGGGCCCACCACCGAAACTCTCCACAAGGGCCCCAAAACTTTGTATACGCCACTGATAATATTACATTATCATGGTGGATGAAAATACATTTGAGAATAAGAGATGGTTTACGCTTCTTCGTCTTCTGCTGATAAAGAAAGTGATGAGAGCAACGGCGATGTAGGCCTAATGGATTGTAAATCTGCGAAAATTTCTCAGCGCCCAGTGAGACCAGCTTATATACCGGCGCTCTATCAAATCAAATCGGCGATAGCCAAGCTCCTCTGTTCGTTCCAGCGCCAGGTCACAATCAGAGGAGGCCATGCCGAGGAGACAGCTTGGTGCAACGGTGGCAATCGGTGATGATGGTGGTCGTATGGTGGCGCAGGAGTAGAATCAGGATAGGATATATTGCTTGAAGAGTTCGGTTTTTAGTCGTCCGTGGAAAGTATAGCAGAAGAGAATGCACGCGGAGGAGAGTTTGAGTTAAGCGGCGAGATAGGATGATGAGCAAATTGGCGGAGGTCTTTGGGAGTCCGTTCCAAAGAGCTGGTGCAGCATAGACTAAGGAGCGGTTGCAGAATTTTTTCAGAGAGGATGAGGCTGCAGAGGCCGAGATAGAGAAAGGAATGATGATGAGCGAGTAGACACAGGCGGTTGGATGGTGAATAGCTGGCGAATGTAAGAGGGTTTAGACGTTTAAAGAGCATTGTAGGTAAGAGATACTATTTTGTAATGGATGCGCTGAGGGACTTTTAGCCAATGAAGTAACTTAAGAACAGAGGTTATGTGTTGGTGTTTGGGAGTTTTGGTGACTGCGCGGGCGAGAATGGATTGCTTGCAGGCGTTTTATCTGAGAAGAGTCGATGCTGTACAAAAAAAGAGAAATTACAGCAGTCGTGCGTGGAATAAACAACTGAGGTGGGGGGTATTGTGCAGGCGGTCTTGTAATCAAGTATTGAGCGCAATTGACGAAGGTCACGGATGTGCATATAGCAGGTACGAGATAGCTGGGTGATTTGGTCAGAAAAGTTAAGGTTCTTATCGAAGATTATTCCATGATTGCGGACAGGAGAAGAGTAAGGTGCGGGAGAAGTGAGATCTGTTGGACAAAGGTATACGGAGGATAGGCTAGTTTGTTTAATTGCTCGCGGAGGCCAATAATGATGAATTCTGATTTTGAAGGGTTAAGGCATAGCAGACTAGAGGTCATCCAGGCTGAAATCTGGGCGATGGTGTTACTTAGATGATTTAGTGCATCTGGAAGGGAGTGAGGGGAGAAAGACATGAAGAGTTGTGTGTCGTCGGCATAGAGTTGATGATCAACAGAGGATGAGGAAATTACATCGAATGGCAGATGAGGTGCTGATCCAAGATTCTTTTAAGGCGAGTGCGTCAGGACGGTGGTTAGTAGATGAAATGAGGTCATATAATGCAGTGTAATGTTTTTCGTTCAGAAGTAAACGGCCGGATGTTAAGTGTGCATAGGTTAGAGTGGGATGCAGAAACTGACCCTCGATTAGAACTTATGTCGCCGCATAAGAGAAGAAATAGAGATGGAAATAATTTCTGAGATTTGTAGGAGATTCGCGGAGGTCATGTCAGGAAATACGAAATGACTGTGAAGCAGCCGTATTTCGCTGTGGCTTCAGTGGTAGAGATTGCGTGTGGATGAAAAAATTTCAAATTTCAAATTCTTCTTTAATAATTTTGGTAAATTGTACTGAAACAGTTTAACTTTGGGATATTAACTTAAAGTTAAGTTACACAGCAGCCTATATTATGTTAACTTTACGACTCTTTGCATGAGAAAAGTTACATATAGGCCTAACGTCTAAGAATGCGAGTGCCTAGGCCTAGGGCCTACGTCGACCTTAAAACGGCCTTGAGGAGGACGAGGAGGACGAGGAGGACGAGGAGGAGCGTTGATGCACGCATGGGATGCGACGGATGAAGGTGATTGTTCGGATGAATATAATGGCGGTGTAGAGGCCGGGATTTGAAAAGCAAAAGGGTTCAGACAGAAGGGAAAATGTTGGGCATTTACAAGTAGGCCATTGCGACAGCTTAGACAAATCGGAAAAGATAGGGCCTATCAAGGCCGTAGCCAGGATTTTGTTGCGGGGGGGTGTTACTCGTTCTTGAACAAGCCGACAAGCAACCAAGTCAACCGTCTATAAGGGGTTTGGAGGAGCGCTGTGAGCTCTCAAAGCACTGTAGAGCTGCATCATCTAAGTTCACATGAGTGCTCTTAGTTCTTACACCGTATATGTTAGTAAATGCAATATTTATATTATACATTATTTAATTTCGGGGGGTGTTTAAACACCCAAAACACCCCTTAAATACGGCCTTGGGGCCTATGCCTATTGGTCATGTTTCTATAATTCAATCCACTTATTTGGTTCAAGAAGAAAAATTTAATTTAAAACTTTGGCGACAAATATGGCCACGTATGTTCCAAATTGTCGACGGATTCACCAGTTTCACTCATAGAATATTCGTTTTATTAATAAAAACAATCTGACAAAACTCAGAAATGCTAACATGAGTGATAATGGATAATTAAAAGTAGTAAGATTTTAAAATAAACGAGTAGGCTAAATATTTGTATATAAGGATCTCGGTATAAATTGAGAGTTGTCTTTGGGTGGGAGAGTATGGTTGTGTGCTCTAGGTCTTAATTGGTGAGAGAAGAGGGGTCGGAGTGGAGGTAGGAGTTGGTGAAGTACATGCTTGGGGTTGTGTAATATCGGGAAAAGGAGTTTCGCATCGGCTATATTGGCAAGTTCAGAGACTGTTGGAAAGGATTGTTCTAGGTAACCTAGGCGTTTGGCTCTTCTTAGGAGTTTTTCCAGGCGTTCTTTATCGGAAGCCAGGATAAGACCCAACCAGGATGGTGAGGCATATTGGAGTTTAGAAATGGTAGTGGCTTTGGTTACATTATGGATGGATGAGGAAGAAAGCCATGGGTTTTGAGTTTTCTAATAGCATACAAAGAGGAGCCAAAACTTTTACTTGAGTACAGTAACACGTCACTTTACTTCGTTACAGTACAACATTGCAAAAGCTGTTCATTTTAAAAGTTCAAATTTAAAAACAAAGTGTCACAATGGAATAGTCAGCACACCATGTAGTACTTTAAACAATGGCAGTTAGATTAAGTACGTTCATCTGCATGATCAGGCGGTCATGATCATTCAACATGAAAAGTAATTGTTCAAATGTCTTGCAGTCATCGCACAGCAGCAGGTGAGAAGACTTGCGCCGCATCACACGTTGCATCGTTGTCGCTTATAAGGGTGTGCCTATATGGAACAGGTCGACCCAGTGTAGCCGGCGTCACAGTAACACTTGTAAGTAAACGTCAGACTACAATGCATTACAATAATTACGATAATTACAGACAACTCTCTGTAATAAATGGCGCATCATAATATTCATAAGAGAGGCGTCATAGAACAGCTTATCCTATCCAATTCCATGCTATCCTATGCAGTGCTAATGTGTGCTATCCTTTGCTATCCTATCCAAACCTATACTATGCTATCCAAACCTATACTATTCTATCCAAACCTATACTATTCTATCCTATCCAAGCATATGCTATCCTATCCCTTACCATTATGTTCTGTCCTATGCTATCATACTATCTAATCCTATATCATACTATCTAATCCTATATCATACTATCTAATCCTATCTAATCCTATCTAATTCTATCTAATCCTATGCTATCCTGAACTATCCTACGCTATCTCTTGCTTTTCTATCATTCATTGATTCTATATCTTCTATTGTTGATCTGTCTTACGTCGTTTTCTGGCTGGGTCTAAGTCCATAGATGGTGATGGTGGTTGACGATGCGGTTGACTTGCTCGGGGCCGGGGTCAACGTCAGGTTCTGCACCATTGCATCCTCATCGTCATTGTTAGAGTACGGATAATCATCGTCTGTGATGCAGACCTTGAACAGCACCGTTCCCTGAGGAGGTGTATCCAAAACAATCGACCGATCACATAATATCAGTATACACTCGAGTCGTTCGTCTCGATGCAGCTTAAGCATATTATAGTATCAGTAGATGCATTGGGTATACATAGTAGTAGCAGTAGCAGTTGTTGTGATGATGGCAGAGGTATGCATAGTTCTGGTAGGAGTTGTAGTGTTAGCAGTTGTTGTTGTAGTAGTAATAGTCGTAGTGCGGTGGGATAGTGCTAGCTGCAGTAACTGTACATTTGTGAGTGAGTGAGTGAATGAATGAGAAAGCTAATAATTCTATAATACCGGCCAAGAGGTGAAGCTCCATAGGATGGGATTGTTGACTCCATTCATGTTGTCGTTGAAGAAGACGTTGTTCTGATCCTGATAGGTTCCGGTCGTTTTCGAAAAATAGGAAGTCGAATAACAGTCGGTCTGGCTTCTGCTCACAACAGACACACACACACACACACACATACATAGACACATTCGCATAGACACACACACGCACCCGTACACACACACACACACACACACACACACACACACACACACAAATAGACACACACATACATAAACACACACACAAATAGACACACACATACATAGACACACATACATAGACACACACATACATAGACACACATACATAGACACACATACATAGACACACACAGAAACAAACACACACATAAACAAACCCATGTAAAACGTTTGTTGGCCTATACCGTCGTCTGCCTCCTTCTCTAACCACTTTTAGGCAGAGATAATTTTTATAGTTATAGCAATGACATTTTTTAATTTATTAATATCATAGTGCATCAGTGACATAAAATTGATATGTCTGAAGACGTGCCTCGTAAATATTTGGATGATGATGATGATGATGATGATGATGATGATGATGACGACGACGACGACAACAATAATAATAGTTTTGAGTTATTATCGCTGATGGACGTTTTCTACAATTATTCTAACTGCTGTCTGTATGTATATACATCTATATACATTTCTCGAATGTATATATATATTATATATATATAATATATTTATATATATATAATATATATAAGCATGTATATATATATATCGAAGTATAAGGTGTCGATAGACAGGCCTACCCTGATGCTATGTCGAGGCCGAATCGGAAGATGGGATCGCACTGTCCAGCGCAAAATTGGTCGCAGCAACTGGTGTCATACAATTGCTCCGATGGATTCCGAAAGTTGATCATCAGCAGCTCACACGTTCCGGTTGACTGAACGACACCAGACATCTGCAGCACCAACCAACCAACCCATCAACCGAATGAGCGAGTAAGTAAGTAAGTAAGTAAGTAAGTAAGTCAGTCAGTCAGTCAGTCAGTCAGTCAGTCAGTAAGTCAGTTGGCATTTAATGGTGAGCGACTCAGAGCTGATCGTATATCAAGGGACGGAGTGGGAACGCAGCAGCGTGCGGTTCCTTTAGAGTTAACAATGGAGATAAATGACTTTGATCATTAACACCTGGATAGTTTACCTGGATCGAAAGACAGATTGCCATCGTCAGACGAATTCCGAAGAAGAAGCTGAACGCCATCGTTGCGGCTGCTGTTGCTGTTGTTGTTGCTGGTGACGATGATGATGCTGCTGCACTTGATTCCACGAAATCACTCTGTAAAATATCAACCACATTCAACTGGAGAGGAGGAGGATGTTGGAATTTGTGGCGTTTTCCATCAGCCATTTTCTTTATTAGTATCATCGTGTGAAACCATTTAGCATATTCATGAGGTCCGTTAAAAAGGCGCTACATATATGTCGAAGCGACTTCTGTTCTTCTTATGACTAATTCAATTGTGAGTGGCAAACTGAGTATAGACCATAAGCGCAACCAACCTATGGAACCCGTGGGACGCGTCCCCCCAACTTTCGAACAGGTTGGGACGGTCCCCTCCAACTTTTGAAAATTTTGGGGTAAACAAGAGCCCAAAATGTACTCCATTTGACATCAAATGCTCAAAATTGCGTCGGCTTCTGGGGCGGAGCCCCCCAGACCCCGACTCCCCATAGTATACTAGTCGTTAGGGGATTATTGCCGTCGGCAATCGCGGCTGTGCGTTTCCGCAGGGATCTCCCTCACTACGGAATTGCTAGTAAGTAAGTAAGTAAGTAAGTGTATTCTTTATTATACCAATTGCTAACCGCATTTTGGTTTACAAAGCAATCACTTTAGTGGTTTAGGGAAGTCTAACATACCATAAAAGTCGAAATAAGCTAACTATCCCTGGCGTTAAACTACATCGTAGTATAGGTTTCTCCCCCGACAAATCGATGGCCCTGTTGCCGATAAAATAAAGGGTCAGGCTTAAACCCGTTAAACTCAAGTCTATCAGAATTCAGTGCAGAATGTTGCTGTATAATTTCACTCTAAAACTTTACTTATCTCGCTTTTTAAAATTCGACTAAGGCTCGCGGTAGAAGCCTAGGTGGATATTTCAATTTTTAATGCTGCGATTGCGAGTGGTGTTCTTCTAAAACCTAAAATCTCAGTTTATTTATGTAATAGTCATATTTTTTCACAGATCTAGATGGAACAGGTACTAGATAGTTTAAGTATTTTTATATCGAAATCATCGGTGACAAATTTGAGGTAAATTAGAGCCGAAAATGTACTCCATTTGGCATCAAATTCTCAAAAGTGCGTCGGTTTCTGGGGCGGAGCCCCAGACCCCGATGGGAGCTTACGACGCTCCCCATACCCCTAGTCGTTAGGGGCTTCTTGCATTCGGCAATCGCAGCTTCGCGCCTTTGGCGCTCGCAATTCCCCCCACCCAGACATTCTAGTAGGTCCCTCCCAACTTCTGGACCGT
Source organism: Aporrectodea caliginosa (assembly GCA_020284085.1). NCBI lineage: Eukaryota > Metazoa > Annelida > Clitellata > Crassiclitellata > Lumbricidae > Aporrectodea > Aporrectodea caliginosa. The sequence continues at coordinate 1,050,698 of JACEVL010000073.1, forward strand.
GCGCCTCTGGTATAGACTATCATGGAGAGATGATTGATGGATGAAAAGAGAACGGAAGCAGCTGGATTGGATGATGGTTGATGGATACACAGAACAATGAGGGAGGAGGAAGACGAGCATCGAGAGGAGTGGCACCATTGGGACGGGGTTTGAATCTGCCCTGTCCTTGAGGAAGGAGACGACTTGAGGAGGGAGGCACCGCCTCAAGATTCTACATGCTCTCAGGTGCACTGCCTGATCTCCAGTCGCTATTGGTCATTATGAGAATTGGGAGAAGAAAGGAAGACGAGAAGTGAGAGGAGGAGGAGGAGGAGAAGGAGGAGAAGGAGAAGGAGGAGTAGTAAGAGGGGAGGGGAGGAGGAAGAAGAAGAAGACGACGAGGACGAGGACGAGGACGAGGACGAGGAGGAGGAGGTGGTGGTGGTGGTGGTGGTGGTGGTGGTGGTGGTGGTGGTGGTGGTGGTGGTGGTGGTGGTGGTGGTGGTGGTGGTGGTGGTGGTGGTGGTGGTGGTGGTGAAGAGTCAGAATGGTTTGCATTTTTCCTTCGATGACGACTTCTCCAATTAAGGGGTGGTGGTCAATTATTTCTACAACGTCTCTACAAATGAGTAATCATCAGAATCAGGAGACACTCTATAACCACTAATAATTCGTTAATTTACCGTAGCAACGCCCATAATATAAGGCCTATATTAAGCAGAGGCCTCCGATGAGTATGACAAGACTGTCATGCTTTATGTAGGCCTCTGCCACATTATATGCCCACATACATCGGAGTCTCCTCCACTTCTACTGAATACTAATCTCAGCGCCTGAAAAAGCAAAATTGCGGTTTATTCACAGGTCCACAGTCAAACCAGAATCGATAGAAAGGTAAGAAGAGGTTCCATTTCACATCGAGGACAATCAATCGGCTACGATGGATTGCTATTTGAAAATGGCCTTGATGGCAAGAGAGTGGGTGAAGGGAAAAGGAGGAATAAGGTTGGGATTTGTAGAACGGGGTGGCGTAAGCTTTGAGTTAAAGATCGTGCCAGCATACAGCTCATATGGGACCTATATTCCCACACGAGACCCGCATAGATATGCTGATAGGGAACCGGGTCAGAGATTGCAAGAGGTGAGTTCGTAGGGTCGATCACATGAACTGTTACGAAATCTACTTCACACGGAAACTCTCCTATAGTGTATTTATGACAACGGTACTGAACTCTAAAATCTTCGAATTTCGTTAAATTACATCACAATCCTACAGAAAGTGGAGCGCTTCTTAACTGTTTCATTAGAGTTAATTACAGTTAATCGAACACAAGTGAATACATTGCCTAGTTTTGTGACTGCAAACTATCGGATCCAGTGGAGGGGTACATAGGCGCCGACTTTTAGTAAAAGGTACTGGGGCAAGAATTTCATTCCCATGATTCCGTGATCGGACGATCCCTTCGCCTATCCTGCTCAAGGGTCGTTTTTTTCCTATAGGCACCTAAGGCACTGTTCCTAGGGCCTACGAACCTTTCAGGGGCCTACGAAAGTCTGAAAATGAGATATTGAAAAATGATTGAATTTGACTCGAAAATGAAAAATGGAGATTTCAATTTCTAAATTAGTATTTTTGTAACTGTACTGAAACAGTTTAACTTTAAGATAGGCCACTTAACTTAAAGTTAAGTTGAGTTGTGCAACAGCCTAGACTATGTGAACTTTACAGCTCTTTGCATTAGCAAAATCACTTATATTACAGGGTTGTCAAAAAGCCGGCCCAGCGGCAATTTCTGGCCCACCGATGAGTTATTTTTGAACCTCGGAAAATTGCCTAAAGACTATGCAATTTGAGAATAAAGATTAAATTTGTAATTTTTAGCGCTTTCGTGAGTTTTACTTGATGTTTGTACTGATAATGAAGGTCAAAATAAAGATTTTAAACCTAATTTGATTGTTTGTATGGTAAAAACAACAACCGCACCGTTCAAGATTTAGTTTTGGAAAAATTTTCTATGGACGGGCTCACCGAGCTCCCTCCCAGACCCTACCCCATTTTGCTCAGGTGCCGTCGGCACCCTGTCCCGCCACTTGCTGGAAAAATATTGCCACTGGCTCGCCATTAAAAACATCAATTTCAGAGCTGGCAGTTGAGTTGGGGCCTATGAAAGCAAGAGTGCCTAGGGTCTACGACGACCTTAAAAACGACCCTGTCCTGCCCTGTCTTCCCTCTCCCGAGTCCCCCTTTCCTCCAGCCCTTTCAACTGGACCAACTATGCAACATGCAGTGCTTCCTCTTTGCTCAATCATAAAGACGAGCAAACAACAACCATGAGTATTACTTACCAAAAAATTTCAGTTTTCTGTAACTACTAACTAATACTAACAAACTACTTTCACTAACAAATCTCATGTTATCGCAGTTAGGCTACAGATATACCCATAAAGTTTGCGATTTAAGGCACTTGAGTTAGCCTACAGTCTTACTTCAACTTCATGGCGAATGTATTTTGCCGAACAGTGCATTTAATTATGAATTCTTACAGAACTGTGTCAATGTCCACTGCTTCCAGGTGTGCTCGATGACAGTTCAAAAGTGCAATGTTGTTTAATCTTGTCTGTGTCATAGTTTTTCTCAAATACGTTTTCAGTCGCCTAATACCAGAAAATGCCTTTTCAGTAGTACATTTAGTGACAGGTACAGTTAGCCACGGATAGTCGTGAGTCATTTATTATTGAATGGTCGCTTACCAGAACTTGCATGGGCGGCACGTCCATCGCTTTCAGGTAGCCTACTGTGTAAGCAGTACCACTAATTAGTACCAGAGGCCGCTACCACCGCTTCATTGAGATGTGACAGTTTCACCGGCGGTGGCAGCGGAAGCAGCGGCGGCACAGTCTCTACTTCTAATTGTAAGTCACTAGTTAGTAACCTTTAAGATTGTGACCATCAATAATTCAATTCTGAAAGATTTGTTAACACTTATAAACGCCAATCTTTCAGAGAGTGGCGTACCGATCCGTTTTCGCGCTACCCACAAATTTTCCGATAGGTCTACGTTCAACTGAGCTTCCCTAACTTTTGCTGTTCTGTCTATCTTAACGTATGTATTGTATTGTATTGTATTGTATTGTATTTGAACACTTGTTATGTAAGTATGGAGGGACGGAGGGGTTAGAGAGACAGATAGCATTGGCATGCCATGCAAAATTGACCTTAAATTGACCCTCACAGTCCTCACTGCGATGGAGCGAAGTGTCTTACTCTCAGGATGTATAGCTAAACGTTCCCAAGTGCAACCGATCGAGTCATCCCCATACAAAACGCATGCACATTGAATGATTCACCCTCGATATCTACCCAACAGCGCTCAGACAGATGGAACATGTCCATCAACGAATTATATCACACATGCGGCCTGCCATTTTCTAAGGGTCTCTGGTATGTAGCCATATCAAATTTCTAATGCAGGCTGAAGTTAAACCCGAGTCACACAGCGTTTTATAAGCGGCTTTTGATATGGCATTTTTCTGAACATGGAGGCCGCAGAGGCGCTCCTTGTTCTTTAACTAAAAATGAATAAGTTTTATTAAGCATTTTGAATTTTCAATGGCCAAAAAGTACTGGGGCGAAACTATACTCTCGCCCCAGAACCTTGGCGAGTACTGGGGCGAAAGTCCCTGTTGCCCCTGTGGAGTCGGCGCCTATGGAGGGGTAATCTGTTCACATCTCAAACCCGACCTTAGTCTACTCACTAAAAAGTTCTCAATTATTGTTATTCCATTCTGTTGGTTAGGGATCTAGATTCGACACTGTAAGGTGGCATGTACACATGAGCAGTAAGTTACGTTGTTTCAAACATCACTGATCGAAGAATGTCGCATTATAGAACTGCTTGGGCCACATAAATAGTAACACATTAATAGACAATGCACTGGTTTCTAACCTGGTTACTTACAGCTGTATGTAGTGGCTGTTCCTTCGACGACCGTGTCTTACCAAAGACAAGCGAGCGACGGACGGAAACTCTTTCTTTACCAAAGCCCTCTCGATCGTTGTTCAACGCTCAACAACTGCGATCTTTCACAGCACCAGATGAATATTTATAGGCGTCATGAGCCTAAAGTGTGACGTAAACAGAGCGTCATTTTAGGCTGGTCAATTTAGGTACCCACTGCTTTAGTCTGCATCGCTACTCTTCGGTAACAATGCAGCTAGTTACCTGCATAATCATAACAATAATAATGGGTTGTTATTCTGCGGAAAGTTTCTAAGAACCTGAGGGATTATTTTTAACTAGGGTGAAATAAATACGGGCCAAATTTCGGGCGACCCAAAAGAAACCATGTCACTTGTTCCAGGGCCTTTCGGTCGTGATTCAGCGTTTCAACACCATAGCCTTCCACAGCACATTTGTTTTTCCAGATCTTGACAAGGATGGCCACTCCAGAATCCAGAGTTAACATTACTTATTAATATCTCACACCTGAGGAAGGATTATAAATACCTCAGGTAATAATTTTAAAATGATAGGCCTAATAAACGAACAGAAATATGTCATGAATTCATGAAGTTAACTTTTGCTGCGCTATGACCGAGAATCATTTCATTTCAGTAGATGGCGCACTACGGGCAAGATTATTGGCCGTCCTAAGACTGTTTAAAAACAATTTGAATTTTTTTCCAATGTGAGTGAATTTAATAATATAAAGAATATCGGACGGAAACAACAGCAGTTGCCATGCTGTCCAACATCCGGCCCGCTTAAATGCGGCCTGCCGGCTGATACTAAGTGTTAAACACGTTTAAAAATTGTTTTTCAACCGTCTTAGGACGGACAATCAGTAGTAGTAGTAGTAGTAGTAGTAGTAGTAGTAGTAGTAGTAGTAGTAGTAGTAGTAGTAGTAGTAGTAGTAGTAGTAGTAGTAGTAGTAGTAGTAGTAGTAGTAGTAGTAGTAGTAGTAGTAGTAGTAGTAGTAGTAGTAGTAGTAGTAGTAGTAGTAGTAGTAGTAGTAGTAGTAGTAGTAGTAGTAGTAGTAGTAGTAGTAGTAGCAGTAGTAGTAGTAGTAGCAAGTAGTAGTAGTAGTAGCAGTAAGTAGTAGTAGTAGCAGCAGCAGCAGCAGTAGTAGTAGTAGTTGTTGTTGCTGTAGTAGTAGTAGTAGTAGTAATAATAATAATAATAATAATAATAGTAATAACAATAATAATAATAATAACATTATTATTATTTCATTAGCCTATTATTATTATTATTATTATTATTATTAATAGCATTAACAACAACAATAACAAGGACGACAATATCTATGGCGCGGTTACACAGCCATGTCGCTACAATGGCAGCAGAGCCTAACCCTGCAGGCAGTGGCTGGCCTACCGAGGGGGTGCAGAGGGGTGCAGCACAACTGGGGCGCAAAATTGGCTTTCAGTGGTACACAGTACTATGATAGGAACGATTAAAAGTCAACAAGAAAATTAAAAAGGGCGCAGTCATCAATCCTTGCCATTGTGCGCTGAAACCATTCGTTACGCCACTGCTAACCAGGGCATGTCGAAAACAGTCATTGTTCAGCTCAAGTTCTTCAACCGAAGACAACATGCTATGCGCAGGTCTCTTTCTTGATGACTAAACTGTTTTGATGTAGAACGATAACCCAAACACCACCATATTACCATGGCCGCATTTAAGCTAGTGCGGGCCCGGGTACTGTTATTACCTTACAAAGGCCCCGTCTGACAACCACCGGTCCACCACGCACATATTTATCAAATGCGGGCCCTTCAGAGCTGCGGACCCTATTGCTGCAGCACTCTTAGCACCCACCCCCACCCATCCTTGATGCGGGACTGCATATAACTCACTTCATGAAATCGCTTGGTTGGCTAAAAATTCCAGAGTGAATCCACTTCAAAGTCCTACCGCATAGGGTACCTACAACTCCTTACAACACTCTCAACCCAAGTAGGTCCTATATACGCGCAGCTAACTACATTGTTTAGACTTTAGAGCGTGGGCTGCGTCCCATACTCCTGTGTGCAAGAGAGCGTGAGGCTCGCGATTCACCTCGCGATTCACCTCGCGCAGGTGGCTTATTTAAGTGATATAAATCTCGGACTAGCACGGTCCGTATACACGGGGCCTTAAATGGCGTGGAACCCATTCAAACGGGGGGCAGCGGTGGTCAAGGATCATGTCACATGATCAATTCATTGGAAAATGTGCAGAGGGGTCGAGACGCCAATATTATTACGGTCGCTTTAATCATAAAATCGGTTACATTTGCATTTCCTCGAACCAGCCTCCAGCCACTCCGCTCTAGCTGATCCTCCTCCTCCTCCTCCCCCTCCTCCTCTTCTCCTCTCCTCTCCTCCTCCTCCTCGTCCTCGTCCTCGTCCTCGTCCTCCTTCTTCTCCTTCATCCTTCCCCATGGATCTACCAGACTGCAGCTCGACTCTGTAACGATCTCCTTTCTAAATTCCTCAATTATTGTCGGTTCCACAGCAAGCGTCGCCAATGACGCAGCATTCCTTCTGCAAGATAATTATAATCGTTTAGTTTGGACGTCTATCTGCGCTAATATTTATTATCTCTGTATTTAAAAAAGGGCTAAAATCTGAGGCAGGAAACTATCGTCCAGTGTCATTGACAACGGTGCCATGATGCAAGGTTATGGAGTCAGTACGGAGGGATAAAATGTTGAAGCATTTAGATACAAAATGATCTTTTATCACATAACCAGCATGGATTCACTAGAAGCAGATCATGTCTGACTAACCTACTAGAAACTTTGAAAGAGTGGACACAGGCACTGGATGAGTAGCAGAGGGTTGATGCAATATTTTTGGACTATCAGAAGGCCTTTTGATACAGTGCCTCATCAAAGATTGATTAGCAAACTCAAAGGATATGGAATTGGAGGGATTTTGCTGAAATGGATTCAGGACTTTTAAACAAATCGGAAAATGAGAGTGGTCTAAATGGACACGAAACAGATTGGGCATCAGTTCTCAGCGGAGTTCCACAAGGATCAGTGTTAGGGCCACTGATATTTTTAATTCATGTCAATGAAATACCAGACATAATTGAAAGTTCGGTGAAAATGTTTGCTGACGACACAAAACTATGGAGAGCAATACAAAGCGAGGACGATGGACAGATCTTGCAGCAGGATCTATAGGCAGGTTGAAAGACTGGTTAAAGGAATGGCTGTTAAAATCTAATGCTTCTAAAATCTAAATGCAAAGCTATGCAAATTGGACGAAAGAAGGTCATCTAAGCATTCTAAGGGATGGAACGGATACTGTAAACCTGGAGGAGACTGAAATGGAGAAGGAATTGGGAGTGTGGATCAATAAAGATCTTAAGTGGAGCCAACAATGTAGAAAATCTGCAAGCAAGGCAATGGCAGTTCTTGATATGATAGAAAGGAGTTTCAAGCAGATAGATATTGACAGATATTGACAGTTTCAAGATAGGCCTACTGACTGTACAACACATATATTCGACCACATAGTGTGTCCAAGTTTGGAGCCCATGCATACTACACAAAAGATATAGAATGTCTTGAGAAAGTTCAAAAGAGAGCCACTAAACTCGTTAGGTGCTTGGCTAGATTGCCGTATGAAGAAAGGCGTCAAAGACTTCAAAGGCTGTGCCTGTTTTTCCTTGCAAAGAAGAATGAGGGCGAATCTTATTGAGACCTACAACATTCTCCATTGTCTCGAAAATATCGACGAAGAAACTTTCTTAAAGAAGGCAAAAAGTGAAAATTTGAGAGGACACAACATCAAACTGTACCATGAACATGTGCGTTTGGACATCTTTGAGCGCTTCTGAGTAGTTTCCTTGAAGGGGCGCTATATAAATTCCCGAATGAATGAATTAGAAAAGTCTTTTTAGCCAAAGAATTGTGTATCACTGGAACCGGTTACCACAAGAAATAGTAACTACAACAAGCTAGACCACTTTCAAACAGAAACTGGACAGTTGGATGGAAAGATATAGGCGATAAAAGCCTACACAGCTTACCTAGCCTATTAACTGTAACTGTAACTGTAACTGATCTGTCCTAGTAATGCAGCAGCATGGAGTACGGAGAAGTCAATGAACATAAGCTTAACTCGGCCTACAGCAGAATTGACCTTGCCAAACGATCGCCCAGGGCCCCAGGCATAGGCCTATAGGCCTAAGTTGTTTGTCTGCAAAGCGTTTCTATAAATCGTCATACACGTCATTCAATAAAACGATTGAACAGCGCTGATAATAATAATAATAATAATAATAATAATAATAATAATAATAATAATAATAATAATAATAATAACAAGGCGCCTACACAACCCATGACGTCAAGCAGAGTACGCCTTAGTAAAAAATAAATCTTAAGTTTTTACTTGAGTGACTCAACTGATTCAGCTGAGCGGGTCGAGCATGCAGGGAGTCTATTCGAGCACCTATAGACAGCAATTACGGAGAGAGTGCAATCGCCGAACCGCATAATCGTCCTACGTCACACATGGAGGTCCCTCTCTCTGCTCGCACGATTTCAGGAGAAGGAGACGCGTATACGACATGCTATAGCCACTGACATATTTCGGTGCAGCTCCATGAAGTGCCTTAATTGAAGACGAGTTATCAGAGTTTGAACTCGACACAACATGAGACAGGAAGCCAGTGGAGAAGAGAGAAGCGGCGTGACAAGATCAATCTTCCACCTATTAGGCCTACAGCCTCCGTGCCGCCCCATTAAGCACCGACTGCAGTCTGTCCAGAAGACGTTTTAGGCCCCCGCCAGCAGACTGTTACAGCGGTCGACCTGCCATGTGACGAAGCAGACGACCGCCGTCCTGGCTCCACCTCCAATGGTCGGGACTTGACGCAGCTCCTGATGAGACAGAAGCAACGGCCAACCATCCGTCTCACATAGGCTACTGCGCCATAAGTCTACATGTCAGAATCGAGCTCTATCGAAACCAAGATCATAAACCACGGTCGAAGGCCTTATCACAGTCCCGTAGACAATCAAATGGTCTAAGTCGATCTGATGGCACACCACCGGAAGTCGGTCCTCCCAGGGTTCAGCAGCAGCAAGCGGTTTGACCCCATCCAGTCGGCAATCCCTTCCACACCCTGCAGCGACAGGCGTCAACACTGTTGAGCCATGGTCGACGGGTGACCTCACGTGTAAAGCTGCGAGTCATAACCGGGCTGTTAAAGGCTTGGTTTTTTTGTTTTTTGTTTTTTTTAAACCCCCAAATTTTGGTTTTTTGGTTTTTACAAATTTCAAAAAATTATAAATGCCAAAAATGTCGTCTCTTCAACTCTCTTGGCAATTGTTGTATGGTCTTTGTTAACTTCGTTTTATGACATTCTACGGTTCTACTGTTCTAGTTAATTTCATTTATATGCATCTGATTAATTTGAACGGTATTATGCCATTTTTATGAATTTTATGATCCGAAATAGGAAAATCTCAAAAACAAAAAACCAAAGAACAAAACAAAACAAAACAAAAAACTTTTCATTTTGAAAAAGTTTGTTTTTTGCACCTCTGAGTCATAAGCAAGCGTAGAAATGCGATGACAGCCCACGGCTCGCAGCCAGCTCTCTATTATGCGGTTTGGGGGGGGGTGCGTAATAGAGTAGTGGTGACATGCATAAAGAACAGTAGGTAGCGGGATCGCTTCCCGCAACCTTCCTAAAGGTCCACTCAGTCTATCATTCGCGAGATTGCGCGTTGGTAAAATCAATCAATCAATCAATAAACTCTTTTATTCAAGCCAGTCAAATAAAATCACATAACATTTCAACATAAAATATGTGGCTGCAGGACGTGATGGGCGCCTAACTTGCCTAAAACAAAAAAATGAGATGTAGGACGTGATGGGCGCCTGCATGTCAGTTAAATTTGACTCCTGTAATAACTTGTGATCATCCGTTCATCCTGAATTGTAATCATATTGCGTAATTGTCAGAATGATAATATTAAACGAAGATTATTATTATTACTAATAACAAAGGCTATACTTACTTACTTAAATGCTGGGTGAAAGTCTAGCTCTATAATAGTTATAAATATCGTCTTTGGTCGAAACTGTTCTTGGGGCATTTGGCCAAAATATTTCTCATAAAAATCAGAAATAATTCATATTTGTCAAAGATTATCTCTTTCGTAAATTCGCATCTGTCAGATCCGAAGGCAGTTTGTGCTTTCAGCATTACTACGATATTGATTAAGAATCCCAGAAATGTCGAGGAGAACTTACAGCGAGAGCAGCGAGGAAGAGGAAGGTTGGTTGGGTTAACACTAAAACCCGGAAATAACCAATTCTGAATTAACCAATTTGCAAAGATACTGTCTACCTTCAGTGGTTGATAGTCTGAAACAGTGGGAGGGATAAGAGTTCCCAAATGGATGTGTTGTAGTAGAGCACCTCTCTATTCTCTCGCAATTGGGGTTACCATATTGATGTACTTAATTGGCCGCAGGCATTCTAAAGTCCAATTTTACCAATGATTAATTTAAAAATTCTGCTCAACTCTGCAATGTGTAGATTTTGACTTTAGTAGTATAGTTTCCTTAGAAAATCTTGAGATTCAGTATTATGATGAAGCTACAGTAGTTTTAACTTTTGTTAAATTGCTTTAAATAGCAGCTGTTTATTCAGTGACCTTACCTTACCTTAATTAGTCCTTCATCGCGTGTCTGTTGTGAAGCAAATCCTGTCTTATTCAGTGACACTGATCTAATTAAACAGTTGTGTCTGTTGTGAACATTTGTACAATAATTAACCTCTGTTTAATCGGAACTGTGGCCTTTTTGCATTTAAAAGTGGTCTCAGTCCTAAAATGTTGCTTGTTAACTTGGTAACCACTGCAGCTGGACATTCGAGGAAACGAAGGCGCCATTCTGATACGCTTGACATCGAAGAGCGACTTGAGTCTTTGATTACAAGAGTTGGAGAGCGGGTGAGTTGTTTCATATCGTGTGCAGCTGTATCTCGTGGATGATATGCAATGGAGGCAGTAGTTGCAAGTATGACTGATGTCCCAAGAGCAAGCATTTCCACGTAGGCTGCAAAGAGTATGACTTTATAGTTTTGCTGCGCTGTCGGTTGATGCATTGGACACTGGAGCTATAGAAGTTCCTGATTACAGTTCATTTAGTTCATAACAGGCTCTAACAGAGTGAGGTGGCACTTTCATAGATCTTTAAGGTAGCCACGTTTCAGAGTCTTCAAGAGGTTCCTTAAAGATTCTATAGAAAAAGCCGGATACACACTTGCCTACTTACATTCATACTTGCAGAGTTAGTGTGGTTGATTGGTTAGAGCGCTCGCCTTGTAATGTGGAGAGTATGGGTTCGATCCTCGTCCTATGAGACGGCTGCTGTATCGTGACATTGAACAAGTCCTTCACTTACAGTTGCTCAGTGCCATCGACTGATGCTTCGTCATTAGATAGTGGTGCTCAATAAATGTAAAATAATAAAAGAAACACGTACATACGCGCATCGATACAATATGAAGTTGTGTGATTTCTCATCATTTATATTTATGTTCATTTACTGAATATCGACAAATAAATTACTATTTGACTGAGCATCTTCCACGGAAGCTGTTTGTCATGCGGTTGTTCAGTTGCTTTGATGCTGTTTGTTGATCGTTTTCCATTTAGAGCACATCTTCACTGGAGAGTAATCTTGAGGGACTGGCGAGCGTTCTTGAGGCAGATCTCGCCAACTACAAAACGAAGATTCTCAAGATTCTCTGTGACTGGTAACTACAGCATCATTTAATTGCCTGTCTGTCTTTAATTTGTTCTGTTAAAGTCAGGATTCTCTGAGTCATATGATTTCATAACTTATTAAGATTAAAATTATTTTTAATCTAATCTGATGACTTCTACTGAATCATGATTATCATAATCATCCATAATATCCAAGAAATCAATGGACGTGAAATCACACTTTAAAGGCCAAACTTCAACATCGAAAGTTTACGGAGAAACTAATTAAGACACCGACCTTGTAGGCGTGACTAAGAAAGACCTGCTGGCCAATGACCATCCACATCAATTCTGCCTCACAGCTAAGCATGCTGATAGATATAGCTAGATAGTGCCTGGCCTGCTAAACTACCCTGAGGAACTGTCCACTGTGTCCAGTGACCTGTGTGAAACCCCTCTATATGCAGATTAGCTAGCTGGTGTATCAAATTCAGCCGGGGCTGTTCACATTAGGCTACACTGTCTTGCATTTCCAGCTTGGCTTGTGCCGGGCCTGCCGGCCTGTTAAACTACGCTGAGAAACTGTCCACTGTCTGGTGACCTGTGTGAAACCCTTTATGCAGATTAGCTAACTGCGGATCACAATCAGCCGGGGCTGTTTACAGTGGGTCTCTCAACTGGTCCGCCTAAGCTGTGTTTCATATAGAAGATCTACATGCTGTCACAAGCCAGGTGCTAATGGACGTTGGAAATGTCCTTTCTAGTATTCATTCTTTGGTGTTAGATGCTGTTTATTGCAAGAGTATTTGATTGCAATTGGAAAAATTCCTTATCTAAACTCGCAAACTTACAGTGCACAAAGCATAACTTCACTGAAATTTGTATTATTATATTTGATGCTCTTAGTGGACTGACTGATAATGGCATACTTACGACTTGAAGAACACTAGGCTTGCGTAGGCTATGTAGGTTACACAAGGTACAACAAGAATTGTTAGGTCGTACTTTTGCATACTGCTAGCAAATACAGACTCCGAAGTTCTGTTGTAGGCCTATATGCATTTTCAAAGGAATCAACACCAGAGTGATTTGATTCGTGGGGGTAGGGTGCCATACGGTTACTGACAAGCTGGAAATGCAAGGCTTAGACAGTGTAGCCTGAAGTAAACTGCAGTCCCTGCTGAATTTGATACACGAGCTAGCTAATCTGCATAATTATAGAGGGGTTTCACACAGGTCACTGGACACAGTGGACAGTTCTTCAGGGTAGTTTAGCAGGCCAGCAGGCCCGCACTATCTAGCTATATCTATCAGCATGCTTAGCTGTGAGGCAGAATTGATGTCGATGGTCATTGGCCAGCAGGTCTTTCTTAGTCACGCCTACAAGGTCGGTGTCTTAATTAGTTTCTCCGTAAACTTTCGATGTTGAAGTTTGGCCTTTAAGTTAAATTGCACATAAAAATCATAATCAATCTAGATGGAAATTTTTAGTCTTTACAGGAGGGGGAGCCGATTCAGTTCTCTGATGTGATGGAAATTTAAAGTTATTTCTTCAGATTTTTCCTCGCTTTACTCATTGCAGTAACATAAATAATAATGCTAATAACTGTAGGAATTAACGGATGTATCTGTGTAAGATGTGTTTGCATTTTTCAGTGTGATAAATATGCCGCACAGGATGACCGTCTATACAACTCTGGTGGGACTTTTCAATACGAAGAACTACAACGCAGGGGGAGATGTAAGAGCTGCTCATGTTTCTCTGTTATTCTCTAATATTTTAATCTTTAAATTATATGAATAAATTCGATTGAATCTGTACTGCTGTTCTTGTCGAGTTTATATAGCTTTGTCTAGAGATTTAATAAATATAGTAGACCTCTAATATAGCATGCTTTGTTTTATCATGGGTTCTGATATGATGTGGGTGGGTATATGCATCATGAATTTAGTTGAACTTTATAAAATGACCTCATTATAATTATAACACTGTAAGGTGGTTATTGATATGGCTTCCCAAAACAATGTTGTATGGAAGAGAGTCTGGTGTAGTTTAAAGATGACTGAACATTTGCCTTTTTGGTTAAGCTCATTTTGGTTTTGCTGCTTGTTGAGAGAGACTTTGTGTATTTGTAACAGTTTGTGGAGGCTCTGGTCAGGTTGTTGAAAGAGGCCTTGAAGAGCGGATCGTATCATACGGCTCGTCTTGTGGTGAGTCTCAATCTGATCTTTGCATTCTCCTTAGTTGTATTTCAGAGTATTCTCCATTGCTTCTCTTTCAAAGCTTTGTGTCAACCTTTCTACATGAGATATTAAGTGGCTGAAAGTGTGGAAAGCCTCTGATGGACCTGGAAAACTTCCTTTCCGCTTCAATTGCTATCAAAGTGAGTCCTCTCTTTTTCTTAACTGAATCTGAAGCTTGGTTGTGTTTCTGTTGGTTTCAGATGAGATTCCTGTCAGACCTCGTCAACTGCCGAGTCATCATGGTTTCATCTCTTCTGACGCTCTATGACTCATTCCTCGATGTAACACTGGAGGATGGCATTCCTCAGGTCAGTTCTCATCAGCAGCAGGTAGTCATTGTAATTACGACAATTTTTATATAGCATCATCAGTTGGAAGCTACTTCTGTGATGCTTAACAGTGCCAGCTGTCAGCTCCAGTGCTAAGAGTTACAAAGTAAATAGATTTTCAGCTGTTTTTTTAACATGGTGACTTTGGACCTCCTGAATAGATGCAGGAAGACTGTTCCAGGCAGACAGAGGCTAGTGGCCTGAAGGACCCAATCGACCATTTCAGATAGTTTTACAATTATGCGTCTGGCTTGAATTAACTTGGTTTGCAGATGTATGTTTGTGTGTATGCGTCCAGACTTTATATAGCTCCTGAACAGAACCTGTCTTTGGTTGCATCTGGTCATGTGTTGGTGTGTAGGCGCGTTCCGATTGGTATGTCTATGCGGTTCTGTCGTGTCTGCCGTGGGTTGGACTGGAGTTGCATCAGAAGAGAGAACAGGATCTCGATCGCATCCTCAACATGATCGATAACTATCTCAAGTAAGTCCAGATGCCCCAGTGGCAAAGTAGCTCAATTTCAGTTCTCTGTCACTCTTCTCAGTCTGACCTCTAAGCTTTTAGATTGTAAGAAGCTATTCAGCTTCTCCTCCACAGGTTACCTGCCTCTGCCTGACATCAGCATATGGTCACCCTGCCAAGTGGTTTTACCAGTAGTGTCACGACCTGAGCACCACTTCAATGACTGGCTATTTCCAAAGCAACTGGTGACTGCCAGACTGATAGAACTTGACATCTATAGGGAATTTTGGCCAGAAGCTCCCTCAAGTGACTGACAATAAAAACAATGTAACTAATAAAGTGAAGATGTTGTTGGCAAAATGAAAAGGTTAAGTACTCATTGTCTAAGGTCGTTTGCAACGAAAGCCTTTGTCTAAGTGTTTCAACACTTAGATAAAGACTTAAACACAGAGGGAAAGAAAAGGATAGGGAGGGAGGTAGAGAGAGAGAGTCTGTTTCTGTAATCACTTGTGTCTTTGATTGAAATGGTGGTTGTTGTAGGAAACGTCAGAAGGTTCACATGACAGCTCTTCGTGTTTGGTCGACGGACGAAGGTCTTCCTCAGGAAGAGGTAAAGTACTCATTGTCCTCTCGACTTCTTCACTTGAAGAAGAAGAAGCAGCTCAGTGTCTCGGGGATCCTTAACTTAGGATAGAATAGAATGCCCGTGTTTTCTTTTATATGATTATTGGTAATTACTAATTTCTGTAGCTCTGGGGTGTCTAATGCACAAGGCATCAACCAATGGCACACCAAAGCCAAGTCAGAATCCAGAAGATCAGTCCAAAGAGAAAGAGAAGTTCAGTGGTTGCACTTGTTTTGGCTTCTAGTTGAACGTCACTTTTCTCAAATCTTGTGGATAATTTTTCCAATGGTTTCTCGATTATAATTTCTATATGTAATTTAGTTTCTTTTAGAAAAGAATTGCTGATAGGAAGATGTCGAAGATATCTCTCGTGAATTTAGGGAACCCTTTTAGTAGAAATTGGGTTTCGATTGCCTAGAGGATACTGCCATCTGTTATTGCAAAGACTGTTTGAGGGCAACGTACGTGAAACTTTGTGCAGAATAAAATCTTATTTTTGGTTATTTAAACTACCCATGAGATTTTAATAGATATTTGTTTGGAATTGTGTTTGCAATTTTCTTGCGTTCTGTTGCAGTATCTCGACTGTCTGTGGAACCAGATACAGAATCTGAAGCGAAACAAATGGGTGGAGAGTGAGTTGGTTCGCCCTTACGTTGCATTTGATGGCACTCTATGTGATGCGTTGCAACACACGATTCCAAAGATCATGTTACCATCACATAACGAAGACTCTGCCTATCCTTTGCCATCTGTCGTCTTTCGCATGTTCGACTATTCGGACATACCAGACGTAAGCGAAAACCGTGTTTTAATCTAAAAATCTGGTTTAAGGTTTGAAATATATGGTAATTAGACATGTGACTGATGATATCATTTACTTTAAACAGCTTAGAACTTGAACTGAAGCCGTTTGTGACGTTCGTTATGTGAGTGACTGACTCATCTGATACCTCACTGAATTGATGACCAATTCACGGACTAAGAAAAGATCAAGTAAAGACAGACTTTGTGAAATGTGTTTATAAAAATCGGTGGTATTTTTGGGTTAAAGAGTTCTTTAGTTGAGATGTAGACACATAGACCAAACACTCCTTCAGAATGATGAGTTTTTATCCTTGCGACCTGGAGTGACAATTTCTGCTGTGATTAACGGAATGATTGCTGTGTTGATTTTGATGACAGACTTTGCCACCGTTGCCTGGTCAGTATTCTCTGGAGCGATTCATCGTAGAAGAACAGCTGCACTGGACTCTGCATAACCATCATCTGGAACGAAAAGACTGGTAAGTTCCCAACCTTCTTTCCCATTATGATTCTAAGTGCCATCACACTTGGGTCTAATCACATTATCTGCGATTATCTGGCTTTTTGGAAAGGTGTCCTGCATTTCGATTACCAGTTGGGCTGAATTAGTCAAAAATTGAAAGTCAGTCTTCATGTTTTGACTTTGAAGGCATCTGCTGTGTCTTGAGATGATGTTCTTCTGTGTCTCTTTGTCTAGCGCTGGGGCTCTCCTTGAGCCATCATTCAAGTTTAAGATTCCTCTCAACTACATGATCGTTGAGGTGAGTAAGAAAGTCATTTGCTCTCAGTTCTTCTTTTCCTTTTACTCATGAAATCTGTTTTTGTAGGTATATATGATAGTTTTGTGGTAACTTTTGCCTCGTTGTCTCAGCTGTAAACTGTATGAAAGATATGTAGTAAGTGCGTATCTGGATGGGTGCTTTATTAACTTAGAGACACAATAAGTTTTTTTACAATCGATCATATATGAATTGTACTGAGTTAAACATGTTTGTGCAAAGAGAATTGTGCTTGTGACCAACTTGTGCATGACAATGCCTTTTAGAGGAAAAGATAAAAAAGATAAAGACTGGGTGATTTCTGTTTTCAGATCCTCATTGTTAAAGCACAGACGAGGGACTAGTAATTGGTTTTCTATTGTCTCTCGTTGAATTGTTTCTGTAGGTCGCGTTTGCCCAGTTGTTTGAGTTGCCACGTGCGCCATACCTGGAACTCTTCTATGGGTCTCTGCTGATTGAGCTGTGCAAACTCCAACCGGGGTCCATGCCACAAGTCGTATCCTTTGAACGTGTCTGACTCTTGTGTGGGTGCATTCAAATTGCAACCGTTTAAATCGATCTGTGTTTATTTTTGCATATAAATGTATCTATGAATAGATGAGTTGGTCTGAGAGATACTGCAGACGTGATTAATTAAGTCTATATGAGGCAGCATTCTCCAGTTGTGTGTTCTTATCTTGTGCTAAATAAACCTACCGATGGACGTTAATTAGAACGATCTGTACTCTGGCTTCTTAAGTATCTGTTGTTGGTCTGTAGTGTTTTGTTTGTTTTCCTTGACTTCTGGATTTCTTTCAGTTGGCACAGGCAACCGAAATCTTGTATGAACGTCTTGATATGATGAACGCGTCCTGCATTGAAAGGTAAGACCTTTGGATGGATGGTAAGAGCTTTGGATTAAAGGTAAGACCTTTGGATTAAAGGTGAGACCTTTGGATTAAAGGTGAGACCTTTGGATGGAAGGTAAGACCTTTGAATGGAAGGTGAACATTGCAGGTATTTTGTTGCCAGTCAGCGTGAAGACTTGATAGAGTTGAGTACCTCTCTGGATAGAAAGCTACTTGTTAGTTTTGCTTTTAATTTTAAAGCATTTACTTGCTGGTGCACTGTTAAAGTTAGAAGCTGTAGGCCCCTAAACGATCTGTTGGAAACTAAGCTTAAAAAAGTGATTTCGTAAGAATTGATGAGATTCTGTTGTCTGTAGGTTTGTGAATTGGTTTGCCTACCATCTGAGTAACTTCCAGTTCAAGTGGAGTTGGGATGACTGGAGTGACTGTCTCATTGTTGACAACGAAATGCCAAAGCCAAAGTTCGTTAGGGAGACGCTACTCAAGTGTCTGAGGTACTTTTAGGACTCTCTCAGCAAGACTTTCACTGACAATTACAGCAAACTTCTGGA
This sequence comes from Aporrectodea caliginosa, assembly GCA_020284085.1. Lineage (NCBI taxonomy): Eukaryota > Metazoa > Annelida > Clitellata > Crassiclitellata > Lumbricidae > Aporrectodea > Aporrectodea caliginosa. The sequence goes on from JACEVL010000073.1 coordinate 1,069,051, forward strand.
TTATGTTGACTGAAATGTTGCTTAGTCTGGTGTTAACAACTGACCGAAAGGATTTTAAACTCTTATGAGTGTTCCATTAACATTATCATCGTATTGTAATTGTACTTTCTAACTTCTATTGTGCAGGTGTCCAATGCCCAAGGTATTAACCAACAACCTAAAAAACTAAGCCGTAATCAGGTCAGCATCCATAAGATCAGTTTGTAAGACAGATCAGGCCGTAAGACAGATCAGTCCATAATGCTGTCATGATCTTGTAATGTTTCACTGTGGCTTAGGCCAAAAAAAATAATGGTGTGTTTCCGGTAACAGAGTTAAAAAAAACTGGGTAGGTAAGTGGGAAAATAATTTTATTTTGTTAAAATAATTTTATGCAGTGATTTCAGAAAATTAAGCCACTGCCCATTTATGCACAGCGGTACATGCTGTACCAAAGTATGTATTTTCTATGCGAGTATTAAAATTGCCTATTTGCAGAATGTACCTACAAACTGCTGTAAGAAAACAATCTTATTTATTTCATTTTTGTTGACATCGTTTTTCTTGCAAGGTGAAATGGAAGGGGCAGGGGTTGCTAACTGTTGCTAAGGAAGGCGGTAAGCTAAATGGCCAAGTCTGACTTTGAAAAAAGTTGCTAATGAGGCTGACACAGAGGCTGCTTGCTTCAAAGCTTGGTTGTTAAGAAGGCTGGTTGCTATGAAAGTAGAATGCTACGGAGGTCGTTAAGTAGGCTGATTGCTAAGGAGGCTTTACTTTTATAATGGCACGTACGATAAAAGGTATTTCTGATACAATGAATATGGCGGTCAGATTTGTGAAATAACCCTGTCAAATTACCGTGAGAAAAACCACCACTTTCGGGTCTATTACCTCCCTCTCCCAAACTCCACACTTTAGCCCTTTTATTGCTGTAAATTACGGGACCATTATTTCCATTGAAAGACCGCTAGTTTCCGAACGTCTCTGCTTTAGTGAATGCACCTATAATGTCGCTATTCTGCATCTCCGGCATGCAAAGGCTTAATGTATGTGAAGTAAAACAGATTTTCCGTTAAATTTTTTTAAATTTCCGTAAAATTTTTTTTACAAAATTTTCGAGTCGCGGTAAAACAGTGAGTCGGTCGCGTTACCGGAAAGACACCATTATTTTGTTTTGGCCTTATTGATTGTCTCCGTCTAGATTGGTTTCCATCTTTTTCTGGTAACTCTGTCTGCATTGTACTAATATCACTAGCCAGTATTGTCTGTCTATCCCTGGTTTTGGTCTCAAATTTAGATTTTGCTGATCTCTGTTTCTTGACATCTGGTGCTCGAATTTTTTTTATAGTTTTCACTTATATGATTGAATTTCTTGTTGTCTTAGGCTGTCTTATCACCAGAGGATAACGGAGATTATTCCGACAAGTTTCGATAAACTTCTGCCGGAGAAACCGATTCCGCATTACAAGTATGAGGAAGAAGGAACAGGTAACAAGATTCACTAATGCCACTTTGACTGGCTAGTGCTATCTATTGACTGGCCAGTGCTATCAATTGACTGGCCAGTGCTATCAATACAACATGTGTTTCTCTGTTCCTAAAATCATTATATTGGTTGTCCATTGAAAAGTGAATAAGTCTTAAGACTGCATGAATCTTATACAAGACCCTGCATTTCAGCCATACTCACTCTCGTTACCATTTGCGGATTCTTCCCAGACTTAATGAGGTCTTCTGGATATCTCAATCGGACATTCCATGTCCATTTCTCGGCAAGCTTTTCCTTTCTCGTGTTTCTCTTCCCGCAAATGTTTGCCTTCCCCTCTGCCGTTCAGTTTTCCACTAAAGCCCACCCGGTCTTTGGGTTAGTTTCGTCCTTGGAGTCATTCCGTGTCTTCTCCGATTTAGTTCTATGTAGATGAGTTGCTGCTTTTAGAGTTTGAAGACAAGGAAACGTCGTTTAGCTTTTGTTTAATGCAACGGTTGCACATCTGTTGTGTTGTTTTCTGTTGTTATCAGGAGAATCGAATCCAGGGACAATGGTTGCCCATCGACTGTTACAAGCCGTCAAGTCCAAATGTTCACCGGATGAAGCTATGCAGATCATAAACGATCTTTCCCCTACAAACAGTCAGTCATCTCTTGAGTCTGTCATCTCTTGAATCTGTCATATTCTGAGTCTGTCATCTCTCGAGTCTGTCATCTAACTTCTCATTTGACGATAAGGTGGAAAACGAAAATCTATTTAGCGCCTATGAAGGAACACAAATTTTATAGGTATTGATATAGTTAGTTAGTTTCAGAGTTTTTAGAGTTAGTTTCAGAGAGTTCAGTAGTCAATTAAGAGAGTTGTTTGAAGATCCTTTTTCAATAGTTTTACTGTTACATGTATTTTTATGTAGTTTACAGGCAGAAATAGAGGCAGAAGTAGAGAGAGATACCCAGACAGAGAGAGACACACACAGACAAATAGCAACAGCATGGTCATGGAAAGACATAGTTAGGATTTTTAGTTGTCTAAATGTACACCAGAGTGCGGATATGCAATTGGTTTTAATAAAGAATATACTTAATGGAGATGGTGCTATTATATATATTTATATACAGGGTGGGCCATAAAAAAGTAACCCCCTACGGTATTTTGCTAATATTTCATCCAAAAGTAAGAATTTTAAAATCAAATTTTACAGGCTTAAAAGTAATTCATATTTACATATAACTGCCAAATTTAGCCAAAATATTTCGAGCAGAACAAAAGTTATATCACATTTAGTGAGTCCACCCACTGTTTTTTGATGATCCAGAAACATGTAATGCAAAAAAGTAACAAAAGACGATTTTATTAAGTCACATCTCAAATAATTAATATCAAACAAACTTGATGTTGCTTCACAACTTGTGTTCAATATGTCCAACACCAGTACCCACACATGTTCTGAGTCAATTTATAAAGTTTTTGGTGGCCTTGTTGATGGGTTCCGTAAGTAAATCTTCCCATATCAACTTCAATGCAACCTTCAATTCTCGTATCATTTTTGGCTTAAGACGCAGATTGTGGAAGTTCTCCAGCATAGTTTCCCTTACGTAATAATCCAGTTTGATGAAGTGCGGACAGATTTCGGCCTTCCTCTGCCCTTACGATGTTCCGGAGCTAATCCCCTTTCTTCAACGCGGCGGCATATTTTTTAACAGTAGGCCTACTCGGCTACTGTTTATCAGAGTAAGTGGCGACTATAGCTTTAGCTCTGAGACCCTGCTCATGAAGTGTCTGCATACGCATTTTATCTGTCATCGACACCAGGCCCATTTCGATTTTTTAGAAATTTCAATTTCATTGTTTTAATAACAAAATTATTAATCTGAAAAATCTTTTATTTACCAACTTGATCATCTTCTTGCTAAATGACGTCACAGTGACGTGCAGCTAGGCTGGTATCCCGTTTCTTTTCTAAATAATAATGATAATTAGGCAACCTGGTAATATCAAGTTTGTTTGATAACAATTATTTGAGATGTGACTTAATAATATAGTCTTTTGTTAATTTTTTGCATTACGTGTTTTTGCACCATCAAAAAACAGTGGGTGGACTCACTAAAAGTGATATAACTTTTGTTCTGTTAGAAATATTTTGATGAAATTTTGCTGCTATATGTAAATATGAATTGCTTTTGAGCCTGTAAAATTTGATTTAAAAATGCTTACTTTTGGACGAAATATTAGCAAAGAACCGTAGGGGGTTACTTTTTATTGGCCCACCCTGTATATATATATATATATATATTAATTGATTGGATGTTGTTTTGATATCTGCAGATAACAATCCACAGAAGACGGATGTTCTCGTTCAGACTCTTCTCTTCCTTGGAGCGAAGTCCTTCAGCCATTCATTTGCAGCCATCTCAAAGTCAGTTCCATTCTTCTGCATTTCATCCAAATCTAAAACATCTCTTGCAGATGATATTCGTTTGACAAGTTGCCTCTCAGTCATTGGTTGATATGTTTCATCTACTAGAGCTACATTAAATTTTTAATGGTAATCACAGATTTATATAGCTACTCTTCAAAAGAAGTGACTCATCGTAGGCGTTCCTCTTCCAACAGCGGAAAACCAGGATCAACTAAGAAATGGATGGTTACATTATGTGTGGGTTCTGAATTAAACGCAATGGACGGTGTTTGCTACAGATGTCTGATGCGAGAGCTTGTCTGTGGCTTTTTATAGAGCACAGAGTGTCTGATGATGCTTCATGTAGAAGATACCAAGGAAGTAAATGTCTAGATGATGCTGTGTTTGATGCCATTCTCAGTGGCACTGGATGAGAGACGTTGCTATTCCAATGCTTTGTCTGTTGTTTGAGAGTGGAATGGTTTCTGTTTGGACCGTTCTAGGTTTCATCCAGTCCTCAAATCTCTGGGTGAAGGACGGGGAATGCCGGCAGAAGATGCTCAGATCTGCATCCTCCACAGCCTACACGAACTCTGGAGGTCACACCAACAGGTGGGTGATCTTACGACAGCGTTTTTCTGTCAATTGTCCAGTCTTAAAAGAATAAGAACTCATTTTGGGATTATAGTTTGACATTTTACATGTTCTTTAAATGCCTTCTGACTGGGTTTGATAATTCTAGGGACTCCTCTCAATTCTCCTTTGATTTATTCTCTCATTTATTCTCTCAATTCTCCTTTGATTTATTCTCTCATTTATTCTCTCAATTCTCCTTTGATTTATTCTCTCATTTATTCTCTCAATTCTTCTGATTTCTTCTCTTAGCCACCATAGCCTGGCTTCTTGTTTCTCTGATCTGTCTGATTTGATCTGACATCTCTTTCAATCGTTTAGGACTTTTGATTGCACTTGAAGATATAGAAGTCATGAGATTAGTTAGTTAGTTATGGTCTTCGTTTTTCCCATCTGAGACTTTTCTGAGCATTGTTGAGGTCGATTGGTGCCAGAGACAAATGAAGTTGTTTTGAGAAGTTGTTGTTTAGACAATGAAGAGATGAAAGGATCCCTTTGTTGCACATGAAATGTAGAGACAACAGGGAGACAACGTGTTGCATTGTGTCTGTTTTAGATGCTTGTTGTTCTGACTGATAAGTTGCTAAAGACACAGGTCGTCGAATGTTCGGCCGTTGCTAAGTGGATCTTTCTGCCGGAAATGTCGGAGGAACTGACGAGGTGAGTCTAAACAACCAACTTCTGCTTTCACTTTGACTCTTCGGGAGTTTTCACTTCCGCATCGGCTGTCTCCCACAGAGGGTTTTGAATCTGTTTACTTTTGTGTGTTTTGTTTTGTTTGCTAATTGTTAATTGTGTTGCTTTGTTAGTTTCTACCTTTGGGAGATTCTGCACAGTACGATTAAGAAGATGGTTCGTCAGGTGACAAAACTTCAGAAGGAGATCGAAGAGATGAAAGACCGATTGGAGGAACACGAACGCAAGGTAAACAGCACTCAACTCAGTCAGGACATCTTCTAATCAGTAGGTAGAGTAAGTTTTGTAATTATTTATATAGCGCCTCTTCCAGTCCTAACTACACTTAGGACTACACAAGACCAGAATCATCCGACAGAATGATCTTCATTTGTTGGTAGATTTTAATATAATAATTCAGTGAATTTGCTACGTTGTCTTCGTTTTAGAAATTTTCATAGGTCTATGATAGCTTTCTATATTATTCCGTCTGTCACACATCTTGTAGGAATAATTTCTTCGGTTCTCTTAAGACACTTAGTGGTCGTGTGATGTTCTTAAAGAACGATCTAGGAATCAGAATTTTATTTTCATATGATCTCTCATTGACTCTAGTATGAATGAAGTCTTTATTGAACATTTTTCCTCTAGGTCTATGATAACTTTGTAAATTCACTTTTAACCCATTGTTATTGTACATATCATCTTCACTGGATTCTCTGAACTTTGATAGTTTCATGTGGTGTTACCGTTAGTGGTGTTACCATCATAAATGGGGAGCAGTGGTGAAGAACAAGCCTCCGAGCTGGATCAAAAGTTTGAAATTGATGATTGTGATGTACAGATCTTTATGAGACCCATGCCATAGAGAGTTTAAAATACCTATAGAATTTTTCCAATCTGTGTTTCTCTTCAGCGCAAAGATGGTTTTGATGCGGATGATGAGAATGCTGATGGTGGTGAAATTCCATCAGAGGATGCGATCACAGGGAAAGAGGAACAACTGGATGAGCTTCAGAGTAACCAGAAGAATCTCTTCCTCATCATATTTCAGGTGAGATCCAGTCTTCTGGGTACATGGTGGTCTAGTGGGTAGCATTCTCGACTGTTGGCTGTGAAGTCAGGGGTTCAAATCCTCTGGACAGAAATTTGTGAAGAGTTCTGCTGCACCTGTGCCCCATAGCCAACGCGGCTATAATGGGTACACTGACCGCACACTGTCGGTGGGAAGATGAGACAGAGAGGGAAAGGATTGGCCACACGCCTTCATATGCCGAGGCTGAAGAAATGAAGTCGCCGAGGCTGAAGAAATGAAGTCGCCAACACTTCATACCCATGATACCCATGGCTGTATTAGGGTTAGCTTAAAGGACTGCTCTTCCAGTCTTTCATTTGTCTGAATTCGTTGAGTCTTTTGCTACTATTTTTGCTGGACATTTGGAACTATCTTTTAATGGTCTAGTCATCTTCATTGCCCAATCTTTGTAGCCAAAGCTGTAGTTCTCTTTATTCATTCATTCATTCGGAAACGTATACAGCACCCCTTCAAGGAAACTACTCAGAGGCACTCCCGACTCCACCACACCCAAAAAGAAGAGTTGATGCTCTGACTGTCTTAACAAAGATACATGTAGTTTAGCATTGTCCTTGTGTAATCCAGGTTTAGGATTGGCACCACCTGAAAACATTTTAAAGTGTTGCAAGGCACGCCTCCAGTGGTTTATTTACCTGCGATAATTATCTGAATGATTTGCCTGATGTGATTAATTACCAACTGTGATCAATCTGCAAACTAAAGGACAGAATTGTTAACTGATTGGAGTTGTTCTTCTTTCCTACAGCGTTTCATAATGATCCTGAGCGAACATCTGTCGCTATGTGAGAGGGAAGGTCGGGACTATAACACCCCGAGGTACAAGTGGATTCTTGAAAGACTGCAGCAAGTCTTTCTTCAGGTATGCACTACTAGTTGCTTCTCTTTAAGAATGCTGTGTCATAACAAACGCGATTAGCATCGCCCTCCTCCTTTATCCAGGCTTGGGACTGGCATTGCCAGGGTATGGGCAGTGGTGTTGTCACCTGTCCCCTGTCTGGTTCCAATGTTCAGGTAAATGCTCATCAGTAATAACATGGTAATGCTTCTTTCGATAGTGGTCGTCAAACGTGTGACCAACTTTAGGTGTTTACATCTAATGTACAGACACAGCAACAAAACTGAGTTAATTAAGATCCGCTGACCATGCTACATCTAAGCCATTTGTAAAGTCTGCTATCGGTGCATTCAAGTACTTCAGAAGCTACTGTGTTTTTGTTGTTGACAGCATCATGAGCAAGTTCACAAGTACGTCAATACTCTTGAAAACCTGGTCTTCACAAGCGACATCGATATTCACATCCTTAAAGTTTTCCAGCAGTTCTGTGCTCTGCGGTCATAGAGCAAAACTTCCTCGCAAAGTGAAAAGACTGACAAGCGATCAACTGTTCTTAATGTTGTAACCGTTGGTTACTGAAACAATGAAGTCTTTTGTTTCTTCACAAATTGTTTCTCTTTTGCCACCACAGCCATTCAGAATGTTAAGCCCGACAATTAAGAGGCGGCCTACACTGGACGTAAAAGTGTTCTAAGTTGTTTTTCAGTTACCTTAACTTTGTTCTAGAATGGTGCTTATGTGTGTGGCAGTTCTGACCCAACGCAAGTCTTGTCTGTGCTGTTCTTGAAGCTAGGAGAAGCCCTACGGAAGGTAATGGCAAGATGATGTGCAGAAGTGGACATGCAAAGGAATTTAGTATCAAGTAAAGTAAACCACCTATGTAAACGAGATTACAGTTTTACTTTCTTGCAAATCTGTGCACCGTGTTGGTCACACTGTGTTGGTCACGAGTGTTATTAAAATGAAGGTCTTGAAGAGGAATCTTTTGATGGCTTCTGCCATCGTCAGTTGAAGAAATAAACTAAATCCACTGGTAGACAAGACAGTTTATTAGTCAAAAATAAAGACAAATATGTGCAGTGAATTCTACCAAGCTCATTACAACAGAGTGCAAGATATTGAAACATCTAACAAACAATTTGTGTACATAGGCACTTTTCAGATAATCTTTAGGTCACAGGCGAGTAAAAATTCGTACAAATTTTGTGTTCGTGTGCATTCAACGTACTAGATCCAACAACTGAGCAAGATAAGGCAAACTGTGCAGCTAGGCATCAACAACATTCAAGGCAGTGATCTCGTTCTATTCTAACGTCTGTGGAGACGATGACAATGCGTGGCACGGCTAAACGCGTTCACAATTAACTCGATCAGAACACAAGATATGCACAAACCATAAAACCTGAACAAGAAGCATTAACCATCATTACTTTCACAAAAACAGCCGACACACTAAACGACGACTTGCGCAAGAATGATGAGCATCGGATGACGACGACGAAAGCCTTAGAGCTCCAGACGATACGAGGCACAACTTGTATCCAACTCTTGCAACTGCATCCTACACTTGTACGCCGGAGGACCGATCTTAATGTTCAGCTTCTGCAACTGGTCCTTGTTCTCTTGGATCCACGACAGCATCGGTTCCGAGTCGTACGTTGGAATGATCAAGACTTCTGCACTTGAATCCTCCCACGTCTGTTTTCCTTCGACGAGAAGCGCCAGAGCCTTGATGTTAGGGTTGATGGAGCTGAGGATGTAGTGGCGCGCACGCACGCGTCGGAAGAAGTCGACGTCACAGTACTGGAGACTGCCATGGCCTGGAATGTACGCCACATCCACGTAAAACGGAACAACCGGTTTCTGCTTCTTCAGATCGACACGTGCCGAGCTAGCACCTTCCTTGTGAGATGACGTCAGAGATGGACGACCCTTTGCCAGGGTCTGATTAGCAGCGGTCTTGTCCTCCTCTTCCCGCATCGTGTTGTTCAGTCGCTCAGGTGCAGTTGTTGGACGCTTCGTCGAGGCCTTTGTGTCCGCTGTGTTTCTTGTTGTGTCTGGCTTCTTTGCATTGGCTGCTGCTCCAACGATCGACACGCTCTGACTGGTCTTCTTAGCAGTTGCTGCGGCCGGTTCCTTTCCGTTGACTGGAGCAGGAAGACCCTCTGGCGCTCCCCATACCTTTGATGGGTCAAATGATTCATCTGCTGCCACATTCTGTCCATCTCCTGTCGCTTTTACTTCCGCAGCAGAATCTTCGTCATTTTCTGCTAGAGAATCGTCGTCCAGTTTGCACTCCTCCTCCGGATACGCTGGTTCTTCTGCCGCCGTCTCAACAGTTCTCTCTTCGTCGTTTTGCATCCCTGCCTCTTCCGCAAGCTGTTCTTCTGGAGCAGTTGGATCTGGGAGAGCCTGGACTTGCGATAGCTCTCCTGCACCTTCCATCTCTGGAGAGACATTCAGCGGATCATCAACCTCAGATGGCGCAGGCATTGCAGAGGTCTTGTCAATTACAACGTCACCTCCAGCTGTTGCTCTGGTTGTTGTGGCTGTTGCACCAGCGGCAGATGGTTGCTTGGACGTTGCTTTCTTTGCACCTTTTCCACCGTCTCCTTCCATCTTCTTCGCAATTCTTGACGCAGCTGGAGTTGCTTTTACAGGCGATGACGACTCTTTCTCCTTCTTTACTGAACCAACAGCCTTCCCATTCTTCGTGTCACCCAATGCAGCAACTGGTCTCTTGGCTTCCTTCACATCACTTACTGGTTTCTTTACTTCCTTTGTGTCTGGAGCTTTTTGTGCCATCTGTTTGTGCTGCTCAGTGCTAGCTTTCTGCTCAGGCACGGGCTTCTTTACATCCTTTGTTTCTGGCCTGGATCCGGTGGGCGGCTTTGCTCTTACATTCGCAGGTTTCACACCCACGGCTGCTGCTTTTTCCAGGCCTTTTCCGGTTCCCTGAATCTTCTCTGCCACTCCGAGGGCATTCTGAAATAGGGCAACAGTCTTCAAGCGGTCGAGGCCTTCAAAGATCTTGGCTTGTGGCGTATTACCAGGGAAAAGAATGCGTGTCAGCTTTTCATTTGGAGACGACGGCTTCCAGGCAACCAAGAAACAGCTGGACAGATGGTCACTCTTCTGACCTCCAACCATCTTGGTCTCCTTAGCCTCATTCAGCGGACTAAGAACGTAGAGGTCAATGGATCCATGACCGACCTTGTGATAGAGGTTGATCGGATGAAGGACCTGACCGTGGACGGAACCAAGGCATGGCAGAACGGGTGTTCCCATCTGACGAAGGTTGTCTAGGATGGCTTGACCCTTGTCGGCCAGACTGATCACAAGACTCCTGGAGACAGACAGCAATTATCACAAATATATTCAAAACCATACAATTCAAATGCTGCTCAACTAACACTGTACATACAAGGAAATGGTATAGAGCTCAGTGTCTCCGCGTGTTAGGCATCTCATGACTGTTTAAATATACAGCTTTTTCAGATGACAAAATGTGAACAATCAATCAATCAATCAATTTCGTTTATTCTCAGTAGCAAGCTGACAAGTCAAAACTTTTTGAATCTGCTCTGATGGTTAGTTATGAAATGGTTTGAGATAGTAAATATTGTCTCAGCTCTGACAGTTAGTTACTTAAAGTATCAGGGTAGTAAGTAAGCAATGTAAGTTAGGGCAAGAATGAGGTATAGACTGGAGATAATGTATTTAGTAGATGTTTATAAATAATACACGGGATATAAAATTACGGTCGTCCTTGGTTGGGAGGAGGAAACGGTGTGGCCTGGGAATTATCAGTCCACATCCAGTTATGGATTCAAGTAAAACTCTAAAATAGCCTAAAAATCCAGACAACTCACTGAACAGGTGATCTTCAGTCAGTGTACTGACATCAAACAGAATCCACATAATAATAATTATCAACAGTTTCTAAGTTCTCAAAGGCCTACTTACGGACTGCTGTCACTAGCTGCTGGCGAGTTTTTGCTCTCGTTCAAGTAGACCACTCCGAGTTCTGGATGCTCTTTAGTCTGGGCCTTCTTTTCGAGGAAGGACCCGATACCAAACAGGTTGTCTGGTCCGAGATGAGAGACGATGGTAGCATCAAGCGTTGACAGATGCCGAACCATTTCCCAGAAGCAGGTGCGTCTTGCGTAACCTCCATCAAACAGCAGATTGAATCCACTCACCCCGAACAGCGCCGAGTCACCCTGACCGGCTGGGAAGACGTGCATCGTTGCCGTGCTCTGCCCAAAGTTCCCGACCGCCTTCGTTGAAGGCAAGAGGTCATCACAAGACGGCGTCTTCAGAAATGGCGAAATTAAGTTTGAAAAGGATGCAACGCCATCCGTGTTTCTTTCAACCTTTGGAGGATTGACCCGGATCTTAAGCCGAGATGCCAGTTTGGCGACGCCTGCCTTGGTCCAGTCTCCCGTCTCCGCAACCACAGACACATCCATGATGACATCATTCTGCTTTGCAGTTTCCAGTTGGACCTCAGGTCGATGGAACAGCTCCACCAAAGCTGAGAAGCTGAAGCAGCCGTCTTGCAGAAACCAGCAGCCAGAATTCTGAAGCGTCAAACCAGAGTAGAGCAGGAAATGGTAACGAGAGCCACTGATGAGAAATGAATGCAGCTTCTTCTGCAACGTCTCAAAACGGGGATTCACCAAAACTTGAACCTCAAGCAACTCAGATTTGTGTTCAAGAATAGTTTCACCTACGAATAAAGACAAACATTCCCTCGTTGTTTATGGCCAAAACGCAACCCAATGAGGACCTTTCTTAAAGATCAAAATCACCGTAAACAATAACTTCTGCATTTCATTTGTAAGAAAATCTGTACAAAGTAAATTCTGATCAATTCAATTTTAGTACTGTAGCCTGGTCAGTGGTCTATGTCGTGATTTTCCGATCGTCAAGTTAATTAAAAAATTTTGAATCACTTGAACGATACTAAAATTGCTACTTGACCAATATCCAGGTACATGCGCTATTGATCCGAATTTATGATCAGAACTACACCAGAATTCTATTCAGAAACCTACTACAGAAAAATTGGCTGTCAAAGTCTTAAATCAACTCAGACTTTGGTCTGCTTGATCTCTGGCCAACAAGTTATAAATCTTGCATTCATCATCACCCGTCTGTCATAAATTTTGCTGGATTACAAACACTTTGTCTTAGTCTAAAATCTCAAGGTGTATGCAGCAAGAAGTTCTAGCACACCTACATTTTAAAATGACAAAAATGACCCACCAGTTGGATCCGTAATTCCCTTCGGCTGTAGCTTCACAAATGCATTCAGTTCTCCATCAACATCACAACCAGCAGCCTCCGTATCCCACGAAGATAACCCTAAAGAACCCAAAAAGCAAATTCTGAAAGGCTCATGCCCAGATCAACAGAAACGATTCCTACCAATAGCCTACCAATTTCTCCCAATGTATTTTGACATGCAATTGAAAACCCAATTATTACAATTATCAATACAATAATTTGCATGGCACTAGTTAACTGTTTCACCTCAAAAAGCAGAGAATTCATCCAAAAATGCTGGACAAAAATAGCAATTCACCCTGACCATCAGAGAGCACCACACAGCACTTTGCATTAATTCACTGACAGGTTAGTCACTGCCTATAAAGACCACAAAGCAGCCATAGTAGGAGAGGCCAAGGCAGATCATCGGGATAATGAGTTGCAGCTGGTAAAAGAGGACCAGGTGCCACAACCAGCTCAACCAATAAACAGTGCAGAGGGAAGAAGTGGAGCAGGATGCATGCAATCCAACAAACGACTCTGGCATCCTGTTTACCCAAATGTCACCCGTCCAAACACAGCTCATACAAACAGAAGTCACAATTATTCTACCACAAACTTATAAGCAAAACAAAACAAATGTTGCCCTTCAGCATAAGCCCAGACACCAACACGAACTACACAGACATCATACGAGACCAGGATCATCGTACAAGACCAGGACCATCACATGAGACCAGGACCATCCTATGAGACCAGGACCATCCTATGACACCAGGACCATCATATGAGACTGGTCAGGACCATCATATGACACCAGGACCATAATTCATCAACTCCCAGACAAGAAATACAATACACAACTGACACGTGCAGAATCCCCATCAATTCATTGTTAACAGATAATTATTACAAGCACATGCATCCGTGATCATTTGACAAAGGGAACTGCATTTTATTGCATTAGAGAACTACATATAGCATTTTATTGCACAGCACTTGTGTGTACCACCATGGCTAGCATCACTAGCACTTGACTGGCTTTATGGGACGCATCAGCTGTTACGGACCGTCATGAAACATGCGCATAATTGTTCAATAATAATCCAGATGCTGTTCAATAATGTGACAGATGTGACAACATACAACAAAACTCAAATGCAATCGTACTGCACTACTTCATTTCTAATTCACCGTTAATAATCAATGGACGTCTGCAGAACCATTACAAGATCTCCAACGCACGAGAAACATCCAAGGAAGACTGCAGCAGTGCATCGTAATTTGCATAAATCTACATAAATTATAAATTTGCAAAATCTATAAAAATCATGTCCGACACGACTGCAGCAAAATGCTTTTAAAATTGTCCAGAAAGTTCATCCACATCCTAACCTAAACATGTTCTCTGTTCAGTCACTTGCGTCATTTCGTTCCAAACTTAGAACTTGCCTCTTTCAAATTGCTTGTCCACCATAGGCTGTCTCTCCGTCTTTTTGGACTGATCTTCTCGATATTGAACTGATTATGTCTTGGTTTTGGTGCACCATCAGTTGATGCCTCCTTGTGCATTAGACACTGGCACAATAGAAGTTACAATTTATCAAATTTATTATTAGTATTTTCAGCATCTGACTCAAATTTGACATTGGTAATATTCATAAATCTAGACCTGTAAATTGTTTGGTTGCAATTATAAATTTTCTAAAAAGATTCCATCTAAAATGCAGACCCCACTCAATCAGTCCCTTAAAAGAGTGCACAACCACTCGAATGACCCTGACCATGCTCCTAAAGTCTTTCTGCATTCTGATGAGCTGTGAGAAATGGACATGTCTGAACATGTGCCACTCCTGCTGACCATACATCGTGCCCAGTCCATTCTCCGTCACAAGCCACGCTGTCCTCCAGTTGGCATGGCAACTGAAAGACAGGGTCAAACACATTCCTTGTGAATTTGGACTGGATTAACTAATGGCTCTCTGCAAACACTACACTGAACCAACTTCAACCATTTCAAATGTCTATCCATCTCTGCCTGGCACAAGTATTACAATCCAATCCCAAAACTTCAACACCAAACTGTATGCATGTTGACTGTCGCTTTCTTTCTGCTATGAAAAATTGTCTGCCAGTTTTAATGAGGTTTCTTCCAAACACCCAAACTGTCAACCGTCTGAAATCTTCCAGACAGGCGTCTAATAACTCAAGAGATTTCACCTGACTGCTGCTTTCACTTTACCTCCACCCAACGCCGGGAATACGAATTTTAAACTAATGTCAAAAACACACAAAGCACACATGTCTAGACGCTGCTGCACCATTTCCAATCAAACTGAAGGGCAGCTGACACCTGTCGCCTTCAGGTGCCACGTATCATAAACAATTATTCTGTCATCCAACATTTTTGAATTAATTGCTGTTAAAAGAACGAACCAGCGACGACTCTTCCCATCGCCAGATCCCTTTGCTCCGCATTGTGCACCTCTCCGAGAACGACCAGAAGCCTCGCCCGTCCCTTCGTCCTCTCTCCAGCGTCCGTCGGTTCGTGCTGGGCCTCCGGGAAGACGCCCTGCTCGTGCTGAACTCCTCCTTCTCCTGCTACCAATTGATTCTCCAGTTCCGCCATATTTTCTCCTCCACTCTCCTCACCATCGACCTCAAGACGACGACGACCGATGATCACGTGAACACGACCCAAACACCGTCTGAAACGCAGCGTCTGATTGGTCCAAGTGTTTAGACAGTTTGTAACAACGCGTTTCATTGGATGGTTTGTTCTTGCCGGCTAAAATGAGTCAACTCACAGTTGCACAAAAAAGCAAAATAATGCACGTGAACGGTAACGGTTTGAAATGTTTGAAAAACAAAATTTCTTGTGTTGCATTTTTTGAGCCGCGTTAATATAGCTTAACATGTGACGTAGCGACAACATGACTTATATACACATATAGTCGAAAATAAAATTAAAATTTGTTGCATAAGTGAAAACACCAAGATTGATGGCGTCTGCAAAAGCTGAAGAATAAATCTGGTTTACTCTGCCTGTCTGACTCTCTGATTTTGACCCTCTGCCTATCGATTCTGTGATTTGATTAAGCTTTTGTGAGCTTTCTAGAAATATCGAGTTTACGATTACGATTTACGATTGCTACGATATGATTCATATGAATACGATTTTTATTAGTAGGAACTATTGACTGATGCATTGAGCACGCTTTAATGTAATCGAGCGATATTTTTCTAGAAATAACCAAAACAGAATCGAGTCAGACGGCTAAGGTGGATGACGAGTTGAAATTATCGGGATAGGATTTTGTGAAAAGCAGTGTTTTCAGTTTTGAGTGGAAGACCTGTGGAGAGATAGCAAGAGGTGAGGTTTTGGTGAGTTCATAGGATGGATCGGATATTTGTCGTAGCACAGGCGGGAGTTTGTTCCAAAGAGGCGGGACAGCTATGGCTATGGAACGATTTGCAAATTTAAGCGATGAGGTGACGGAAGGGCGGAGCAGTGTGAGGGTGGAAGATGAACAGGTTGAACGAAGAGGTTGGACCGAGAACAACTGACGGAGATACGAGGGCTGAGAGGATTGAAGCGTATTGTAGGTGAGAGGACTTTATATTCTATTCGTTCAGGAATTTTGAGCCAGTGGAGTGATTTCAAGACAGGTGTGATGTGGTGGTGTTTGGGGGTTTTGGTGACAGCACGGGCGAGGGCATTCTATTGGAGGCGATTAATTTGAGTGGTATCTATGTTGAGAAAGAGAGCATTAGAAGCGTGATTAGATTGTTGATGAGGTTTTGAAGTCAAGCATAATTCTACGCAGGTCACGGATGTGCATTTGATGTGATCGGAAAAGCAAGATTCTGGTCAAAAGTCACACCTAGGTTGCGGACAGGAGAATTTGCTATGAATGTGTGAGTGGATACAGAGTCAAGGCTGAGGGAAATAGAGGGATCTGGAATTTTCTTGAGTTGCTCACGGAGGCCTATAAGAATGAATTCAGTTTTAGAGGGGTTGAGGCACAACATGTTTGAAGTCATCCAGGAGGAGATTTGTTTTACCACAACAACAAGATGATCTATGGAGTCGGCGAAGCTGCTGGGAGAGAATGAAATGAATAATTGGGTGTCGTCAGCGTATAGGTGATGGTCAACTGAGGATGCTTTGATGAGTGAGCTGAGTGGAGTAGTGTAAAGGATGAACAATAGGGGCCCAAGAACAGAACCTTCAGGTGAGAGGGCATGATTGCGATGTAGAAGTAGAAGCGATTAGATTAGGTTAATCAGCAACTTTATTAACAAATCCTTTACCGATGTTGCATGTAGTTTGCTGACAGACCCGATCGATTCATGAAATGGCTATCGTCATTTGTTTCCAGAGGTGAAAATCTGTATATAACTTTGGGGGACAGATTTTTCGGGGCCATACTTTTGCATATTTTGGGGACAGATAGGCCTCAGTGAAAACTTTGAGGGACAGAGATTTACGCCACTTGCGTAAATGTTTTCCTGCCAAAACTTCTCGCCAAAATCAGCCAAGTTGTTATAATCACTACTTACTTACCTAATGGTTGGGCTATTTATTGGCTTTACCGGAACAGCATTGAGTGTGCGTGTAACGATTCGTTGGGTCTGTGCTTCCGTTTCCGGTTAACGATCTCTCTCAGAATTTCTTTCTTTCATTTGACAGCACGCAGTCGAAGGAAGAGGTTTTGGCGGTCGAAGGACAAAGGGAAATGGAAATGGGTGGCATGGCTCAAAGCATGCTTCAAGTGGCTTCAGACACAATCTCACGAAGGGGAACGAAGGGGATCTGATGGAGATTGGTGAAATGTTTCAAGTTCAATGAAAGGCAGCGGGTTAGAAAATTGACTGATGCAAATAATTAAGGATTCTGAAGCTTTAAAGTTTTACGTAGCAAAGAAATCGGCCCAAAGATAATAATTTGTAAACGCTATAAATATGGAGGAGACGGTGTAGGTATAACTATGAGGGTGAGCGTGGTTGCGTAAATATTTAATGATTAGCGTGCCGATGATGTTATTTGCGTTTGGCCAGGTGAATATTTGGCCAGACTTGCATAATATAAATTCCTTACTCATTTGATTAGCCATGAAAATTCTCTTTACGTACTGAGGCATGCTTTTGTTAAAAGTTATGCAACTCGGAATATTGTAGATATGTCATGATGCAAAGCGAAATGTTTTCAGTGTCTGCGGGTTTAGTTATATTTAAAATTACGCACTGGCTACGGAACATTAACTACTTTTGTACGAAAATTAAATATTTTCTGTTTTTAGGGAAAGCTGATGCACAAGTCAGAACGTTGGAGTAATGCAACATCCTGATCTGAGCAGATGGGACGTTCAGTGCATTGATTGTCTTAGACTTGGTTGATGCCAGTCTTTGAAGAGTAAGTTGGTCTTACTGACGCACTTGCAATTGGCTGTGTCATGTCGATATATCTTCAGATCTGATTTCAACTGAAGTTACAACAAACTTAGTTCATTTTTTGTGTCCAAATTTATGAGCCAATAAGCTAAATTTACCTACAAGTATTCACAAGTTGAATAGATTAATTAACTAAATTGCTTTAACTGTGAAACTGTAGCATTTCATATGAGGTAATTTTCCGAAAGGGCTTAATTTAATGTGAATAGCAGACGGATCAGAAAATAAGGTGTATTTTTTAGATATAGGTGTTTCTGACCTCGCAAGTCTATATGATGCAGAATTGAAATTTCTGCATCGATTGATGCAAAGAGGAAGAGCAAAGGAGTGGATTGTCTTCGGTTTAGGGATGAATTTGCCCTGAAACCGCCCTCTGAATTCACAACAGTTGATTCCTTTAAAAAATTCATTTCCCAGCTGAATGAACATTGTGTATTACAGGCTGTCTGTTCTGTTAGTAGTTAAGATTGTTTCAATTGCAAAACATGTAAATGTACAGCGCAGTGCGTTTGTCAGGCGCTTAATTAAAGAAAAGGTATTATTATTATTTTAAATTTGGTCAGTTGTATTTATTGCACATACGTGTAGATTTCGACTACTTAAACTGCCGTGTTTTATCACTGTTTGCATATGTGGGCCACAGCTGCTGATTGGTATGAGTGCTCGCTCTGTTGCTTGGAGAGTACGGGTTCGATCCTCCTCCCATGAGATGGTAACTCTGTAAGGAGCTTGAGCAAGTCCTTCATGCACAAATGTTCAGCGCCATTGACGTTCTGTCATGTGTGTACTTGTGAACTGTGGATGGATGGCCATTATCGAATGCAGTTGTATTGTAAAAATGTATGGGTTGTAAATATGTCATGAGAATTATCATCACCCAAATGGCTGATATTTTACCCTCTCGAAACGTTAAGTTCAGAGTTTATGTCTGTGACTTGTTTTTGAGGAGGAAGAGAAAAAGAGTGGGTTGTCTTCGGATTTCGGGAGTTGTACCGAAATATCCGCCCTCTGAATTCACAACATCAATTCGTCTCATTTCAATCCATTTCTCAATTGAATTATTTATGCTGTGGTTTTTGCCGTCCTAGGCAGAACATTTTAGAGTGAAAGCAGTTCAAGCAGGTTGTCTTATAAGGAGCAAGTCCTTCATGCACAAATGTTCAGCGCCATTGATGTTTTGTCATACGGTCATGTGTGTACTTGTGAACTGTGGATGGATGGCCATTATCGAATGCAGTTGTATTGTAAAATGTATGGGTTGTAAATATGTCATGTGAAATCACAGAAATGGCTGATATTTTACCCTCTCGAAACGTTAAGTTCAGAGTTTATGTCTGTGACTTGTTTTTGAGGAGGAAGAGAAAAGAGTGGGTTGTCTTCGGATTTCGGGAGTTGTGCCGAAATATCCGCCCTCTGAATTCACAACATCAATTCATCACATTTTCATCCATTTCTCAATTAAATTATGCTGTGGTTTTTGCCGTCCTATGCAGTACGTTTTAGAGTGAAAGCAGTTCAAGCATGTTGAATAATGTTATTGTGCCTTGTAATGTATTGTTATTCTTCCTGTTGTATTGATAACCATTATTCAAGACTGAACTTCAGCCAAGAATTACCCTGAAGCCAATAGTTTAGCCAGGGCTAGAAAATACTTTTGGTTTCGGTAGATGTAAACTTTAGTTAACGCTGTTTGTAAAATGTGTTGAGATTGGAATTGCAAGTAATTCTGTTTGAGAATGTTTTGGATTGTTAATTGTTAGTATTCTAACTAGATTGGTAGCCAGCAATGATGACAAAATTCTGCCAAATGAATTGTTTGATTGTGATTTGACCAAAATACCGTTCCATTTCTCGCTGAGCTGCTACCAATGCTGTAATATTCTACTCCTTTGCCAATTGTGTTTCAAAAATGTTTGTGTGTCTTAACGTAAACTTGTATTTGAATGATGACAGTTCTGGTTTCTCCTTTTCGGTGCAAATTGGACTGAGGGTGAGGTGTTTCTTCTTGTAAAAGTCTATTTGCTTTGATTTCAACAGGACTTACCTGGAGATTAATGGTATTGACTGGCTGACCTAAATGAAGTCTAATGACTGAAGAAGTGACTTTGGTGAGATCTCTATTACAGTCCTTATTAAATATTCTTTCAGTTCAGAGTGAATCTGTGCGTATTGAAGAGCGGCTGTAGCAATCGATGATGACAAAATTCTGCCAGATGAACCGATTGGTTATGAGATCATCAGATACCGTTCCATTTCAATCTGAGATATGCTACAGCCTTTCGAATAAAGTTTAATCTGTACGCTTGACGTTCATATATCTTAAACGATCATATGACTGCGATTGATTTGTTGAACTCATGTACAGCGCCCTTTCCTTCGGCCTCGGCTGTGCTACGGCGCTATAGAAATCGTCTTATTATTATTATTATTGAGCTGAAAGCAATAGCCTAAGCATGAAAGCAAACCAATTTATGTTGATTTTGACGTTTTGTTCTGTGCTACCAATAAAGAAAAATACTAATGCTGATTTTTTATGGATGTTGCCCCGGAATCCAACTGTAATTGTTTTGTTTAAACGGGACTGTTGGTTATGAACTGGCGCTTAAGAAAATGACCAACTGTTGGCAATTAGTCAAATTATCTGTAGTAAACGTCTTAGAATGAAATGAAGCGAGAAGTCACTTGGAAACACTGAAGTCTTTGAATGATAGGGAATGATGTCTGTTGTTGTAGTGAGTCCGGTCTGTCGTGGTTTTCTCGTCCGTTCAACGACTGGTACAAGATTCTGAAAACTGAAGTCACCTCAGTCGATGTTCTTCACAGTTACATGCAACTTTTGTTTTAGTACATGTGTATTTTTTTAAGACAATGCAGTCGTTGGATACATGGCTTCAAACAGAATTCGCTTGCTTGTATTTGAATTTCAATCAGTTTAGAAATTCTGATCAAACAAGTCATTTAAAATAATTTATAAGTGACTCCATCGATGATTTCAAATTACATGTGCTTGCGTTCTTCCTGTGTTGCAATTTGCTTGTAATGAGAAATCTTGAAGCCAATTAATTGACTTTGTGCTATACCAGCTGAACTAGAAATTTTAAAGAAATTGGAGGAGTTGACAATACAAATGGGGAGGGGCAGAAAGTGTGATTTTTCGGACTTCCTCTGTGGTGATACTGTTTTAAATTCTTGTTGACCTTGTACTTGTAGAACTTCACAATGCACTCCTGTCGTCTGTTTTTAAGCTTTTGGAATGTAGTAATCAAAATGCAGAAATAGCGATGCCTTGAGCAGGACCCGTTGAGGTTATGTGAAGCGTGGTATAATAAAGGGCAGAAGAGGTCCTTGCTGCTGGCTCCAAGAGGTAACTAGGTAAATGTAAGTACATGTATTGGTATAAAAGTGGGCCATGTCAAACCGTAGTTCTTATCCTCTGTGCATGTACTATAATGATGGTGCTTGCCCTGCCATGTAATAGTTTCCAATGGTTAACGACATCTTACGGGCAATCCATTTAATAATGTGCGCAGAAATCGGGAAAATTGGCCCCTTTTATGTTTGCACGTAGGCCTACGCTTGACGCACCCCCACCCTATAGATCTGTCTATATGTATCTGCAGAAACAAGAATTAAAAAATATGTTTAGCAGTCCGAGGTGTACAAGTTAACCTCCCGCAGTCCTACTTCCGGTAGTACATGTATGATGGTTGTTCAGTGACTCGTTTGAAGGCCAACAATAGGCATTGTTATCGAGTAACTCTTTCTTAAGAGTTTCACCCACCCTTTGCTTTGCGTATGTACATTATGCATGTAATTAGACCCATACGCAACCATATGCATTTGGGTTAACCCCTTCCATGTGCACATAGTAAATGGATGGGTACCAGGGCCGTTGACATCGCCTTCACGCTGGGGTGAGCAGTGGCTACGTTTCTAGCCCTTCCCTTCCCAGTTATACTGGAAGCTCACTTCGCTAGGGGGCGCCAGAGGAAGCGAACTCTCGAAACAGGAATCGTCGACATTTCGATTGGCCCCCAATGACGCTAACCTACTGGACCAATGCATAACAGGGATCTGGAGACAAAACGAGGTTGACGGAGTCTGACCCCATTTAAGAAAGACGGCGACTTAAGTAAGAGTGTGAAAGTTATCTAAAGTTCCGTTGGAGACAGACGATTTAAGTCTTAATGAAAGCGCAAAATTAGTTAAGAGTTTTACATGAGCAGATGTTTCTGCATAACTAACATTAACGAGATAAGCATCGGTTCTCAAACTACTTCTGAACAGTTTTGATTGAACAATAGGTCATATGAAAGGTTATCGCAAACTTCAACTTTACAAAGCGTTACCCGAAAGCTAAGCGCAGGGCCCCAACTTAATCACGAGCGCTCTGTCGTGTCAGAGATGTGGGGCGAAGATCCGGTTGCCAGATATACCAGACACAGAGGAGGAAGAGGAGATGCTGGGGTCCTTTCTTGTCCTCACGAAGAGATGGCAGCAGCTGATATCAATGGGATGAGATGAACCGATCTGTCTTCATATTCTACATTTGTCGTTGATGGATGAATTATGCAACAGATGGCGATCGAAGGCAATGTCTGTGCTTGGCATTTATGTAGTAAGATTACGACACATGAAACGAAACTGACCATTATAGCGTTATGACCAGAATCCTATGTGTAGGTCTATTCGCTGACTTTCTTCTAATTCGCTATATTAAAGCGCATGTGTAGCCTATACCATCCGATAGTTTAGATAGGACATAATTACTATAAGACTAGTATAAGTCACAGTGGCATCGATGGACGAAGATCCACCTTTAACTCGTATCGTAAGAAAGCGGAGTTGCGGGGAAGAGACTGCTAGTCACAGGCGCTTAGTCAAACCAAGATGGACAGGGAGGGTCGAAATCAGTTCCAGGTCAAGGTCATCCATATATCCCAAATAGAATTAATTCAATTTGAATTCCTGTATCGCAAATAGAATTAATTCAATTTGAATTCCTCTATCGCAAATAGAATTAGGCCTAAGTCAATTTTAATTCCTCTGTTTAAATATAATTAATTTGTATTTACCGTAAATGAATTATTTTAATTCCCCTATTTATACCGCAAATAGACTTGTGCTCGTTGAGTAATAAGGTCAATCTGAAATTCTAATCCGTTCATTGTTGAACTGACTTCCTTTGCTTTACAATCGTCTTTGAACGCATAGCACAGAGAGATAATAAGCCTTGCGTCAACATAGATGGCCTGTTGGCCCTATTAGGTTCTCGTACAGGGAGTCAGTCTCTGCTGCCTCGGTCAGTTGATGTTTGATTGGCTATTTCTGACTTTCGTCGTCGTCGGTCGTTCGTTGTTTCTGCTCTGCTTGTCTTCCGTAGCGAATCAATGTCATCATCCGTCCGTCCGTCCGTCCGTCCGTCCTTCCTCCGTCTTTGTCCGTCCTTCTCCGTCCGTCCGTCCGTCCGTCCGTCCGTCCTGTCCGTCCTTCCTCCTTCTCGTCCGTTCGTCCGTCCGTCCGTCCGTCCGTCCGTCCGTCCGTCCTTCCTCCGTCCGTCCGTCGTCCGTCCGTCCGTCCGTCCGTCCGTCCTTGTCGTCCTTCCGAATCTGTCCGTCATCGTCCGTTCGTCCGTCCGTCCGTCCGTCCTTCCCTCCGTCAGTCCGTCTTTCCCTCCGTTCGTCCGTCCGTCCGTTCGTCCGTCCGTCAGGCTGTGCGTTCGTAGCTGCGATGATGATCAAACAACGCCATCTGGCGAAACAGCACAGACAAATACAGAAACAGACAGAGACAGACAGAGACAGGAACAGACCGATACACAGGCAGGCAGACAGGAAAACAATTCGCTCGTACTATAGGAATTGGAAACTGGAGTAAATGGAGTAGGATACGCACACATACGTACGTAAATAAACACATATAGGCCTATGCAAACATATATTCGGACAGACACACAGACAAATGTCACAAATCTATAGAGAGAGAGACAGACAGAGATAGACAGACAGAAAGCAAGACACAGAGAGACATAGAGGTGGTCTGACAGACAGTGGTAGAGAGACTGAGATGCAGTTGATCATGCATCCATTTGAAGTGAACAGCCTCTGCTACCTCTGCTGCTGCTGCTGCTTCTGCTGCTGCTGCTGCTGCTACCTCTGCTGCTGCTGCTACCTCTGCTGCTGCTGCTGTTGTCCTCTCTACGCCATCGTCGTCGTCGTCGTCGTTGGTCCATCGTCTGCGCTGATTCTGCCTCCATCTGCGTTCGTTCGTTCGTTCATTGTCTCATCCTCCGATGATTTCAGTTCGAAAGGCGGCGAATTCTGCCTCATCAACCGTAGCATCCCCATCGTCTGTCTCTCTCTTCAGCATCATCATCATCATCATCTGCACTTCGGAATTTGAAGCTGAAGTACTGACCTTTGACATCAAATGACAGAAGAATCGGTTCCTCTTCTTCCAAGGTAAACATTCTCTTACGAACACATCTTATGTCGTCTCCGATTTCTTGAATTTGTTTCATTTAATTCGGAGAAATAGTGACTGATGCGCTCAGCCGAGAAACGATCGACTTTGGACCTCATAAAATCCAGCGATCGTTAAAAGAAGAATAGCCAGCGTCTGATGAAGAGTTATGCCAACAACTTATATAGCGTCTTTTCTAATGTTCCTCTTCGGGATTGGGGTCAGTTATTGTCATAATGCATTTGTCATTCGCCACTATCCACTGACCAGGCACTGAACTATACTGTGAGTGAAGGAATTGTACCAATTCGACTCATTTCGTTCCGATATCCTGAACATTTTTATAGATTAGTATTATTCGAATTTGCAATAGAAATCAATCTAGGTTATAATTACTTGAAATAGAAACTAATAATTTACATTGGTCGAATCAAACGTTGATTGTCTTCGACCAAATCTCACCTTCGTCCATCCACTCCTTAATTCCAGTTCTCTCACCCTATTTAAACGCAACTCACCGTCGTAAAGGATCCATCTATATCCTCCTTCTCACCCGTCTCCATGGCAACATCCGCCTATCGGTCTTCGTTTGGTCTCTCTGGACAACCCCTCTGACACGACGCAGCGCTTGCTGTAAGCTGGTTCCCTGCTCTTAACTTCTAAAGTATCGCTTTAGAAATGTCAGAGTATAACGATTTATAATTTTTCAAGTCTTGAAGCTCGACAGTTTGCCGCATACGAGTCATTCCTGGGTCTGAGGTCGTCTCTGGTCTGAGGTCGTCTCTGGTTTGAGGTCGTCTCTGGTCTGAGGTCGTCTCTGGTCTGAGGTCGTCTCTAGTCTGAGGTCTCTGGTCTGAGGTCTCTGGTCTGAGGTCTCTGGTCTGAGGTCTCTGGTCTGAGGTCTCTGGTCTGAGGTCTCTGGTCTGAGGTCTCTGGTCTGAGGTCTCTGGTCTGAGGTCTCTGGTCTGAGGTCTCTGGTCTGAGGTCTCTGGTCTGAGGTCTCTGGTCTGAGGTCTCTGGTCTGAGGTCTCTGGTCTGAGGTCTCTGGTCTGAGGTCGTCTCTGGTCTGAGGTGGTTTTAAGGGGTGCTCTCGTCTGAGGTCTCTGGTCCGAGATCTTACTTTCTCTGGTCCATTCATAGCACAACCGATTGTATCATCGTCTCATGCATTTCTATATTCCTTGCTGCTTTCATTTCTGTCTTATTTCCTCTTCAATCTTGACCGTGTATACATCCGACACCCGCGGCACCTGCCTTCAGCTGATTCAAGATCCTCCAAACTGATTGATCAACATCCACAATGAGATTCCATCTCCTCGTCCTATTTCCAGGTTTGCCCTCAGCCGGATGAATAACAGGAAACGGAGATTGCAACACTGAGCCATTCTAGTGAGCCATTATAGTGAGCCATTCTAGTGAGCCACACCTATTGCCCCGTTGTCACAATTATACACAAGATATCATCATACATCAGATACCAAAACTGAACCTGTCTGTCTTGTACTACAAACTGACAACACTCCTTTCCCCCTCTTCCCCCATCCTCATTCCTCCTCTTCCCCCATCCTCATTCCTCCTCTCTTCCCCCATCCTCATTCCTCCTCTCTTCCCCCATCCTCATTCCTCCTCATTCCTCCTCTTCCCTTTACCCTTCATTCCCCTCTCACGCCGTCTGACTGTCTGCCTCCTACCTGATACCTCAGAGATTCTTGAAATACCGGAAGTGATCTTTTTTAAATCTTACCTACCTATCGGTTTTGTTTTGACTGAGCGCCTGTGAATAAGCTTGTTCCCACGCCTTAGCTTTCTTTTTGCCGTTATATCGAGGTATTTAGGAAGACGATGAGTGCAGCGCAGACTTCTTTGTATAATGTAGGTGGATGATGATGATGACATTTGAGATGATTGAGTAGATTAGTCGTGTTTTTACCAGCTATTAGCCGGTCACATAACTTCCCCTCATTAACACCAACATAATACACGAATTTTTATTTATGCGGTAAGTACCGATTCGTACTGGAACTGACTCCTGACAGCATTCCCACGATCGAGGCCGCTCTAGATATTTTCTAGATGTTTTGACTACAAGATTACTGTTACTATTAATTTTGCGAATTGGCGCAAGTCAATTTGGATCGCAATCAACGAGGTAAGAGAAGAACGGTCGCAATCGCAATAGAAACGTTAACAAATAACGAAATTTAATAAAATACATCACTAGATTCACTACTACTGAGTTAATTCACAAATACAACATTCCGGACGAACATAGGCTATTAGTTTTAGCGCATTTTCAAGTTCTCATGCTTGTCGATATTGCACTTTTTATTGCTATTTTTTGTAACGAAAATAACAATGAATTTTCGTTAGTGTTATTTTTATAGTTATATTGTATTGTATTCAAACATTTACAAAGCGCCTCTCATAGATATAGTTAATGATATTGTTTATTACAGCTATAGCCTATTATAGTTATCATTAACGAAATCATTTTATTTTCGTTAACGAACATTTTTGTTACCGTTACCGTTAACGAGAATCCCATTGTTAGAATGATGATAATAATCATAAATTCATATTATATCATATGATCATAATAGATAATGATGATCAGAATGCATCATGGCGATTTGAATAAATCGTTATGACCAGAGTAGATCGCGATACTCATTATATATCATGATGATCAGAATGGATCATGATGATCAGAATGAATCATGATGATCAGAATGAATCATGATGATCAGAATGGATCATGATGATCAGAATGGATCATGATGATCAGAATGAATCATGATGCTCAGAATGAATCATGATGATCAAGAATGGATTACGATGATCAGAATGGATCATGATGATCAGAATGGATCATGATGATCAGAATGGATCGTGATGATCAGAATGGTTCATGGTGCTCGACGCTCTCAACTCAACGATTCTAATTCGCTATGGACGAACCATTTATTTATATAGCGCCTGCCTCCGTTCTTATCGTTGACAGGCAGAGAGTCAGCGACCCTCAGCTCTGCAGAGACCAAGAGACGTCGATGGCATGGCAGCCACTGATATCGGTCGACGCATCTCACGAAATAGACATCAGTCACTGAGCACGGTTTCCATGGGGTAGACGTTGGGGTAGACGTTCGGGTTGAGGATGGGGTTGAGGATGGGTTGAGGATGGAGATGGGGATGGGTGAATTAGAGACGGGGGTTGAGTGGCGATGGAAAGCGATCGATGCACTTTTCCACTTCATATTGTCGCGAATGAAGTGACGTCTAAAGAGGCGGAAAGACAAGTGCTGGAGTGAAGAAGCAATAGGAGGAGGAGGAAGAGGAGGAGAGAGAGGAAGAGGAGGAGGAGGAATAGGAGAAGGAAGAGGAGAGAGGAGGAGGAAGAAGAGATGAGGAGGAGACGAGTACGAGGAAAAGATTTAGGAGGAGATTCATTCATTCATTCAAGGATTTATATAGCACCTCTTCAATGGAACTACTCAGAGTCTCAGAGTGCTCCCGACTCCAGCATGGCCAAAAAGAACAGTTTTACGATTAATACAGAACATGTCAGAGAGAGGTTTTGGATGTAGAGGAAGTCCATTCCATACCGTCGAACCTACCACTGAGATAGAGGAGGAGGAGAAGAGGAGGAGGAGGAAGAGGAAGAGGAGGAGAGGGGAGGAGAAAAAGGAAGAGGCGCAGGATGAGAAGGAGGAGAAGGAGGAACGACCTAAAGAGAAGTTGTATTCTGAGGAGAGGATAAGCAAAGAATAGCCAATGCTTTCTGTAGCGCCTCTATTACAGCAGATGAAGTAGTGATCGATGATCGATGAAGACAGAGATAACAGAGGATGCTGCTGCTGCTGCTGCGATCCGTTGATCTGTGAGAGATGATGACGATGATGACGTCTCTTGACGTTCGTCGAATCGTCATCAGAAGAAAGTAATCGCAATTGATGTCATCGAAGTCAATCGGTCGACGTCATCGTCACCAACGGTTCAACTCTATCCCTCAACACATCTGACCCACCTTTTTTTTCTCTCTCTCTCTGCCTGCCTCTCTGTTTGTCTCCCTGTCTGTCTGTCTCTCCGCCTGTCTGCCTGCCTGTGGCCATCGCGTGCCATTGAACATCTGATGGATTTGTCTCAATCATTCGACGCAGAACAAAAGAAGAGGATGAAAGGTATTGGCGACGACCTGTCAACTGTCTCATTTTATCCTTTCAAGTCCTTTGAAAGGACGGATCTCACCTTCTTTCGAAGACCTCAAGTAATTAACCTTCTTCCGTAATTAATTAGAATGAAGTCTCTCTTCATCTTTACTGATTGAGAACTGACGCAGAATTACTTACTTACTAACGAAGACTTTTCCAGCAACCTCTGACGACACAGAAAAAGAAGAAGAAGAAGAAGAAGATGATGATGATGATGATGATGATGATGATGATGATGATGATGATGATGATGACGACGACGACGAAGGAGAGGAAGAGATAAGAGAAACTAATTGAGACATTCATCGAACGATTTCTGCCTTTTCATGCTATTCCATAAGACACAACGCTATTCACTTCTCTTCCTTCTCCTCATCTTCCCTCCTCCTTCTTCTTCTTCCTCTCCTTCCTCCTCTCTCCTCTCCTCCACCTCCTCCCTTACTCCTCCCTCCTCCTCCTCCCTCTTCCTCCTCCTTCCTCCTCCTCCTCCTCCCTCCTCCTCCTCCCTCTCCTCCTCCTCCTCCTTCTTCCTCCTCTTCCTTCCTCATCTTCTCCATCTCCTCTACTTCCTCGTCCTCCTCCTCCTCCTCCTCCTCCTCATTCTGGAAAAGGGATCTATTCAATCTTCTTCCATGAGGTTCTTCCTCCTCCTCCTCTTCTTCCTCCTCCTCCTCCTCCTCTTCCTCCTCCTCCTCCTCCTCCTGCTAACTTCTTCCTTTATCTTTCTCTTGTCCTTCATCTTTGATCAACTTCTCTCTAAATCACGCACCAACAAAACTCGCTAACTGAAGAACAGCTTCAGACAGACAGACAGACAGACAGACAGACAGACAGACAGACAGACAGACAGACAGACAGACAGACAGACAGACAGACAGACGGACAGACAGACGTTACATTCTTCTTAGTCCTCTTCAGTTGACAGACAGACAGACAGACGGACCTCTTCCTCTTCTCCACCTCTTCATTATGTCCTCCTCTTCTATCTCTTTTGTTTCTTTCTCCTCGTCCTCCTCTGTTTCTTCCTACTTTTCTGTTTCCTCCTCCTCCTCTTCTCTTTTCCTCCTCTTCTTCTGCTTCTCTGCCTGTTCTTCTGTTTCCTCTTCCTGCTCCTCCTCCTTCTCCTACTCTTTTATTTTCCTCTTCTTCTTCTTTTTCCTCTTCCTGTTCTTCTGTTTCCTCGTCCTCCTCCTCCTCCTCCTTCGGCTTTTCCTCATCCTCCTCTTTCTCCTTTTCGTCCTCCTCCTCCTTTTCCTCCTCCTCCTTCTCCTCCTCATTCTCCTTCTGCTCTTCCTCTTCAGCTCCTCCTTGAGTGACAGACTGAACGAGACGAATGTCATTTCATGAAACTTAATTAAAACGAATGACAGACAAGAGCCTCATCATCATTCACTTGGAAACTGCATCAGGAATGTCGCCCATTGCTCCAACAACCATCTCCGTCTCCTTGCTGACCCATCCTCATCGTCTTCAGGGTGGCAGGGAAGGAGAGGAAGAAGGGAGGGAGTGAGGGATGGAGGGAGGGAGGTTGAGAAGGAAGAGGAAGGGAGGGAAGAAGGCAGGAATGGATCTTTCTGGCGTCGATCGATCTGCATTTTTATCTTAGAGATGGTTGTCTTAGATTTGTCGTCTGCGAGTCGAGAGATGGTTCCAACTGATGGTTCCATCCGCCGCATCCGGTGAATGGAGCCCCAGAGACAAAAGATACAGCGGCAGAGGTAGATGCAGACAATCAGCTCAAGTGGAACGATGGAATGAAGAGGCATGATGGACAGTCGGTGGACAGAGAGAGGAATGACGGAAGAGGTGGAAATAAAAGAGGAATGAGGGAGGAGATGAAAATAAAAAGAGGAATGAGGGAGGAGGTGGAAAGGTCAGAGAGAGGGAGAGAGGGAGAGAGAGAAACAGACAGACAGACAGACAGAGAGAAATAGATAGAGAAAGAGAGACAGAGACAGAGAGACCGAGAGAGACATATATCAACAGTGCGACTTGGATGCCCCATTGCAACAGTCATTCTCACATCGAGAAACAACGATTTCCACATAGTCCAAGTCATTCCATAGAGTCATCTGTCATGTACGAGAGTAGGCTCTATACAACGGCGGCGCATGTAGCCTGCTCGTATATATATATATATATATATATATATATATATATATATATGATGGACAGTTCGCAATTGCTCATGCGCTTCGGCGTGAACTCCGATTCAGCGTTCGACTGAATGGGAAATCTGGTAGGGCGCTATAACAAGTGTTCAAATACAATACAATATGGATATATATATATATATATATATTCGTCATCTATGACAATGGTGGCATTCTCTGCCTGTCTATAATAAGACGGGTAACCATTGGACAACTTCAGACTACGAGATGAGATATTCTTTTGCGTGAATAGCATTATTCTTTGTTGCTATTCCCTGCGATTGTCTCTTGACGAACATAGAGTTTAATTAGACACGATTGATCAAAGTATACGCTGTCGATGATGAGGTATACCTACGATTATTGCAACAGTTACAAGAAGTCCTATTCAAGACATCTCAAGATGAACGCCTAGTGCCTGCTGAACACTAGACATGAAGTCTAATACTGAATGGCCAGTCTAAGCTGGTGGCTTTCCTGTCTGATCACTGATATATTAAACTCACTGACGGCCTTCTCACTCTATACTACTGACTTATTTATCCTAAGTCATTGGAGGCTCCTGTTAAAGGTGCTTCTTGATTAGTTCATCCAACCTTAAATCCCACGATTGACATCATAGGCATCCTAGCAAAGGTACGGCATCAGTCAAGCCTTAATTATTTATACTAACCTGTAAACGAGTTCCTTCAAGCGAGGGTCGGAACCTTTCGGAACCTTTCGGATTTATTCCGGAATGCAGCATCTGGGATTCATCTATTATTATCATCCGGGAATTATGTTTTGTCTGAGAGATCTTATTCTCTCTATAAGCAGCTTGTCTTAGTATAAGACAGGTTGACTACAGCAATAGCAACAATTCATCATCTGGAGATTGTCAGATCATGTTCTCCTCTTTCAAATTCCTAACTGTGTAGATGCCATGACTAAGTCTTGATGCTTCTATTACTGGTATCGCAGTCTGCGGTCAGTGGGTCACTGGTTCATGCAGGCCATTCATCAACCTATCTATAGATTCAGCTCTCAGAATCTTAAGACAGAATGCTCGCTAAGCTCTGAAAGTTTAGCTACTTTACTTTGCACTTCCAAAACCTATTTACTAAAATAGACAGTGTGTAATATTCATTCAAGGTCGTAGTATTCACACATAGAAAAATTATGTATGCATCTGGACAATATATTACTATAGCGCAGTCTAAGTACCTCAGAAAAGTGCTGCATATATAATTATATATAATATATTAATATATATAATATATATATATATATATATATATTATATATATATATATGTTAATGTTTTAATTAATTAAACGGCATAATTATGAATCTTTCTTGATCTATCTCTCTTTATTACAATAAATTATATTATTAAAATTCACGATTGATTTGTTTACTTTACACGAGTAATAATGACAGTCCTCCACAAATTGTACCGTACACAATATTTTGGCGCTGATTTCTCCGTCTGTCTCTGTCTGCCTGTCCTTCTGCCTGTCTCTCTGTCTGTCTGTCTGAGTATCTGTTGTTCGTTCAGGAGTTGTGTTCGTTTCTTCTTCGACGGATCTCTTTCTGTCTTCCTCTCGAGACAGAAGCAGCGGCAGAGAGGGACGGACGGAGAGAGGGACGGAGAGAGGGACGGAGGGAGGAACGGACGGACGGACGGACGGAGAGAGGGACGGAGGGAGGCAGGGCATCAACTGTTTGCTGAACATATCTCTCTCCGTTTCGCCTGGTTGAACAAAGTCTCTTCTGACCCATGGAAATCAACGGATCACTTGCCCCACAAATCGAATTCAATTTCTTCTGCAAGAACTGCGTCACTTCCTGTTCAGTATTCTCAGCCGACATAAGAACGTGACTTAATTCTCAGTGGCGGCGCCAGACATTTTTTTAACCAGGGCATAGCCAGGGCAATCATACAAGCAACCAGCGCAGGAGCGGTTTATGCCCCAAATAAATTCTCGGCAGGGCAAAAATTCTGGCAAGGCAACGACCAGGGCAAAGGCTTTTTACCAGGGCTTTAATTTTGCCCTGGCTTGCCCTGGTGTAGTGCCACCAGAAAGCCAGTTCGGTTCCCAAAGACCAGGCTTATTCTGCAGAGATTTAAATCTCGGGCTGTAGCAAGGTCCGTACTCGGTTACCTTAAATGGCGTGGCACTCATTCAAACGGGGGGCAGCGGTCATCGTGAAGGATCTCAGCCGATCAATTCAGTGAAAAGTGAGCAGCTAGGTCGAAACAACGTGTGTTTTACATTTTCTTCTATTGAAGAAAATCAGACTTAGTCTATAGGCTGCAAGCGTCGAATTTCATCCCATTCTGGAAATGTTAACGTCACCGTATAATAATAATAATAATAATAATAGCGTGTCTCCTTAACAATACAACTCTATAACGCAATCGCGTTCCGAGGCACTTTCGCCAACCAGGACACCGACGAGTAGGGTCATCTCCAGACAAATTACATCATATAGTAATCTCTAAGTCCCTGAGGGATCCTGTATACCTCGGGGCATAAAAAAAAATAATAATAATAATTATTATTATTATTATTATTATTATGGAGTGTTGGCTAAAAGTAGCTCTATTATCGATATCCTCTGTTGGATCTGTCCAGAGTTCGCCGCTCGTCGGCTCCCGGCAGCCTTGACATGGTGCCCTGGAAAGCCACCGCGTTGAAGCGTTGGATAATGACCGATAGGCCTTGGAAGAGGAAGCTTGTTTCGCGAGTGTCACCGGTAGTCTTCGACAGTCGGCTTCCGGTCTCCGATAAGAAGTCGAGGCCCTCTCTGTTGAAGGGACCGAAGGTTTCTATGGCGACAGGTACGAACGTGTATCTCCTTTCCAGCTCCGAGTACCTGACGTGCTTCCTTGCGGCGGCCATCTCTGCCGCCCCACCAGCCGCGGCCGCTGTCTCCGAAATGTATGAGGCGGCCACCGTGTCCACCACCGTCGCATCCCATAGTAAGGTCCGTCCACCACTCCACGGTATCAAGGTCTGCCCGTCCGGTCTTTTGCCATCCGATCTAGTCAGGCCGGACGGTTCTTTGACTGCCGGGATGCCAGCTCTGTTGAGGCTACGATGGATGAGTTCATTGATATTGCTGTGCCTCGCTTGTCGGCCGAATCCCAGTGAGCACGACAACCCATGCGTACCTCTAGACGAAACGGAAGTACCGCATGCGCATACGTGCGGCTCGCATATGGCCACACCCAATCTCAGGCCAACCGCTACCCTTACGGTCTCGTCCTCCAGTCTGAGGCCGTAAGTGCAACACGCCATTATTATTATTATTATTATTATTATTATTATTATTATTATTATTATTATTATTATTATTATTATTATTATTATCAAAATCTAGTGTTAAATTAATTGTCCAAGGGCTCTCTTCCCCCCCCTCTCTCTCTCTCTCTCTCTCTCTCTCTCTCTCTCTCTCTCTCTCTCTCTGTCTCTCTGTCTCTCTCTGTCTCTCTCTGTTTCTCTCTGTCTGTCTGTCTGTCTGTCTGTCTCTCTCTCTCTCTCTCTCTGCTAAATGAAAATACGATGTTAGATATTTTTTTCATCGAATCGGTCGAAACAGGGAAAACAGGGAGAGACTCTAATCAGAGACCAAATGGATGAGCGATCGATGATTTATAGTTAAATTATCTGGCAATCAGTAATCGTCCGTTCTAAATCTTCCCTACAGATCACTGCTATCAGACGCCTGCGGTGGAAGATCAACGAGCAAACAGACAGACATACATACATACAGACAGACAGACAGACCGACAGGCAGAGAGACAGGCAGAGAGACAGGCAGAGAGACAGGCAGACAGATAGACAGAACGACAGGCAGTACTCGTGCACCGGGGTTTGCTATAGCACTATCGATTCCATCATCATTTGCTTTTATTGTTCCAAAAGTAGACAACAGCTGTTGAGTGATTCTCTCTCTCTCTGTCTGTCTCTCTGTCCGTCTGTCTCTCTCTCATTATCTCTCTTTCTCTTTACCTCTCTCTAACGCTCTGTCTCTATCTCTCTCTCCCTCTCTGTCTGTCTGTCACTCTGTCTGTTTCTCTCTCTGTCCTCCTCTCTCTTTCTCTCGCTCTCTCTCTGTTTCACTGTTCTACTTGTCTGTCTCTCTGTCTCTGCCTTTGTCTGCGTCTCTGTCTGCGTCTCTGTCTGCATTCGTTGTCTTTGTATCTGACCGTCTATATATCATGCTCCGTGTCTGCGCTTGTAGACGTGTCTATGTGTTTGAATGTATGCTTCGATGTCTCTTCCTCTGTTCTTGTTAACCCCTCTCCACGTGCTAAGTCTTCTTGTGAACCTGATGGTGATGATGATGGTGATCCTGACGACGACGACGACGACGACGACGATGATGATGATGATGATGATGATGATGATGATGATGATGATGATGATGATGATGCTGTTGTTGATGATCTATTCTTGTTGCAAATGTCGACCTCCTGTAGAATATAATAGACTGACCGCAGCATGTATACTTATGATCTGCAACTCTCCTCCTCCTCCACCTCCTCCACCCTACCACCCCTTCTCTTCCTCTTACAGCTCCTTTAACTTCAACTCCTCTACCCATCCTTCTCCCCCTCTTCCTCCTCCTCATATTCCTCTTCCTCCCCACATTGCGTCTGTCTTCGTGACTGATCGTCTTTCCTAAGGGCGTCGAATGTCACAGCATAACACCAAATCAGAACGAACAACGACAACAAAAGCGAGATCCTGAAAGGATCAGACAAACAGACAGACTTTGCAGTTCGGCATCACTTCGCATCTCTGTTGCTCCTAACAAAGCAGCATCAATAGCAGCCTCCTCATCTTCCTCCTCTTCCTCTTCCTCCTTCTCCTCTTCCTACTCCTCCTCCTCTTCTTCCTCCTCCTCCTCCTCCTCCCTTCCTCCTCCTTCTCTTCCTCTTCTTCCTCCTCCTCCTCCTCTTCTTCCTCCTCTTCTTCCTCCTCCTCCTTCTCTTCCTCCTCTTCCTCCTCTTCTTCCTCCTCCTCCCTTCTCTCTTCCTCCTCTTCCTCCTCTTCTTCCTCTTCCTCCTTCTCTTCCTCCTCTTCCTCTTCTTCTTCCTCCACCTCCTCATCATATCCATCATCATCATCACCATCATCATTAGCAACAGCCCAGTATTTTCCATGGACTGTTTTTCCTAGATGGGGCTTTCTAATAAATTGACTATAATGAGCAGACAAAAGCATCACAATAATTATTACATGTGGCAAACGTTCAATTAAAAAGCCATCTATACAATCAGAAAATAGCGACGACCGTAATTC
>JACEVL010000073.1:1110000-1167500 GCA_020284085.1 Aporrectodea caliginosa
GGGAGGAGGAGGAGGAGGAGGAGGAGGAGATCCACCGCATAGATGGCATTACAGTAGTCAATCCTGTTGCTAATGAAAGCATCGACAAAAGGTAATTGCAGCATTGGTTGGAAGTGAACGGCAACTGACTCACAATTGGCGCAACCGATGAAGGCAAACGCTACACCCGAGATTCACAGATCGACTGAGTTCCTGGTCATGGAACCAAAGCGAGTGTATAAGGTCAGAGCAGTTACTGCCGTCAAACAGTTCATTTCCCCGTCTCCTGCATATTACCCAGCCACATAAAGTGCGTTTTAGATGCATTGGGACGATTCCCATGGCTACCATAACCGCCGACGCTTTCCAGAACGACACTTACCGTATACCCCCTCGGATTCTGGCCTGGCACTAAAACGGAACCAACCCTGCAGTCTGGCTCTTGTCATTTTCATTTGATTTAGCGCCGGTAAAAAAGTTGGTCTTTCTGACGCGGCTTCCGTTTAGCGATGAGAGAAATTTCGACGGTTTATTATATTTACATTGACAGATGCTTGAATGAAATGAAAAAATCCAGCGCTGCAGATTCCGTTGTTTCGTGAGTTGCGACGACTTTTGCTCTGAGCATCTACTGAGCAGCTCCAAAAAGGTCTTCAACGATCTTAATCGCCAGGCTCCAGATTCCCACTCACTCCTCCCTCCATCCCTCCATCCATCCCTCCATCCCTCCATCCATCCCTCCCTCCATCCCTCCATCCATCCCTCCATCCTCCTTCCCTCCATCCATCCATCCCTCCATCCCTCCATCCATCCCTCCATCCATCCCTCCTTCCCTCCATCCATCCATCCCTCCATCCTTCTTCGCTTTCTCCTGTTAATCCTCCTCCTACTGTTCTCCTTCCTCATATACTCTTCCTAAGTCCTCTCTTTATCCTCACATACATCCTCCTCTTCCCCTCCTCCTCTTCCCCTCCTCTCTCCTCCTCCTCCCCTACTCTTTCTATTCATCATCATCCATCTCCTCTTCCTCTTCTTCCTCTTTCTCCTACTCCTCCCATTCACCCTCCTCCTCCTCCTCCTCCTCCTTCCATATATGGTAATTTATATTTTATAGCCCTATTATACGGTATAATGCAGCGCTATAAAACTGTTCTGCTAAGACATGATGATCCTCATAAGTTCAGTTGAACCTCGGATGAGGATGGATGATGAAGACCACAAGAAGGTTTAGCATGAGTAGGAGGAGGAGGAGGAGGAGGAGGAGGAGGAAGGAGGAGGAGGAGAAGGAGGAGGAGAGGAGGAAGGAGGAGGAGGAGGAGGAGAAGGAGGAGAAGGAGGAGGAGGGGGGGAAACCCCCCCCATTGGCTTAGGGGAAAAAAGTTGCACCCAGCAGGATGAAGTTTTAAATAGGATTCGGATTTTTCGGAGGAAAACACAAATTACCGGTATTTTAAATCCCAAACCCCCCCATCATAAATTCCTGGCTACGACTGGAGGAGGAGGAGGAGGAGGAGGAGGAGGAGTAGAAGGAGAAGGAGGAGAAGGAGGAGGAGGAGAAGGAGGAGGAGAGGAGGAGATGGAGGAGGAGAAGGATGAGGAGAAGGAGGAGGAGGAGAAGGAGGAAGAGTAAATGGTCCGTGTCCAACAGATTATGGAGTGGCATGTGTCAAGGATTCGTTTCGAAGAAAGCAGAATTTTGTGTGTATATATTTACATATAATATACAGTGGTTTTTTTCTAGAAAAAGAGGTCCCAGAACTCATGAGATTCAGTACATATTCTAAGAATATTGCTAATATTTCTATTCATATGTACACTGAAAGCACTTAAATTAAATTAAAGTATCTAAATAATTTAAATTAATTTTTTATTAAAAATGTTAATTAACTTAATTATTTTTTAATAGCTGGAAAAATGTCCCGGAACGCCGCTCCGGATGAAAAAGCACTGTATATATATATATATATATATATATATATATATATATATATATATATATATATTATATTCCTATTGGCTAATGCGTATTTATATTTGTTACTCCAAAATGCATACTGTAAATCATCCTGCGATCACCCCTCCTGGCCATTCTGTCAGTTGTACACTCTTCTCTTCCGCCTGGCCTCTGTCGGGAGGAACGTCTCTGAGGAGAGATGATCAATGGGCGCTATATAAATTCCGATTTATTGATTTATTGAATCTTTGGTTTTTAATATTGTAATATAGCGATCGGATGGAGTTATTTATTCCGATGACTTATTCCCGGTCGTCGTCGTCGTCGTCTTCTTCTTCCCTTCGGAACAGATTCGGTCGACGAAGAAGAACTGACTCTGGCCCTAGATAAATCATCTTCGATCCGTCTGTCGGACTCTGCGTCGGTTGACGATTCACATTCATCCACTTCCTGTTTCATCTCCACTTCCTGTTTCATCTCCACATCCTGTTTCATCTCCACATCCTGTTTCATCTCCACTTCCTGTTTCATCTCCACTTCCTGTTTCATCTCCACTTCCTGTTTCATCTCCACTTCCTGTTTCATCTCCACTTCCTGTTTCATCTCCACTTCCTGTTTCATCTCCACTTCCTGTTTCATCTCCACTTCCTGTTTCATCTCCACTTCCTGTTTCATCTCCACTTCCTGTTTCATCTCCACTTCCTGTTTCATCTCCTCTTCCGATCGTAACCAGGTCTACAAGGTCTGTGTGTCGTTTCCCTTCCAAATCGAATTCCCTGCCTTCATCATCCGCTAAATATCCCATCATAACGATCTGATAAGAAAAGGCTCAAAATAAATACCCAGAAGTGACGGAACATGCTTAGTTTGCCCCGGACAGGATGTCGTTTATCTTGTCATTTGTTACCACAAACCGGAAGACTATACGAATTGATGACGCAACTGATTTGACGTTAAACACTGCACAGTTGATGCGGATCTGCCATGTGTTGTTCTGTGTTGTTCTGTGTGTGTTCTGTGTGTGTTCTGTGTGTGTTCTGTGTGTGTTCTGTGTGTGTTCTGTGTGTGTTCTTTGTGTGTTCTTTGTGTGTTCTGTGTGTGTTCTGTGTGTGTTCTGTGTGTGTTCTTTGTGTGTTCTTTGTGTGTTCTTTGTGTGTTCTTTGTGTGTTCTTTGTGTGTTCTGTGTGTGTTCTTTGTGTGTTCTTTGTGTGTTCTTTGTGTGTTCTTTGTGTGTTCTTTGTGTGTTCTTTGTGTGTTCTGTGTGTGTTCTTTGTGTGTTCTTTGTGTGTTCTGTGCGCCATCTTATCTCCGTCGCATCCAATACCATAGCCACTGGACATCATTTTTTATGTTGCGTTGGGTGATAACTTGGCTGTCAAAATCGTTCCGTGTTGTCAAGTCACTTGAAAAGGCGCCATATAAATCTGAGATTACAGACACGGTTTCGAATTACACTGATTACGCTGATGACGTCTGCCAATCGACCGTCTAAACGGAGGTTGATGAAGGCTGCAATGCGAAGTCATTCAACCGTCATCGCAATCGTATACACGTGTAGCCACAATAATTTCCAAAGAGCCACTTGAAAGATACTAATTGCAGGGCATCTGCTTATTCATTATACTATATAATTGCACTACATTAATTACATCAATAGCATTAATTACATTGATTATTATTAATTACATCAATTACTTTAATTAAAGTAATTGCTTACCGTAATGGACTTTTGGCAATTGAGGTGTGGTGGATTTAAATCTGAAGATGATATTTCGTTCAACCAGCGACGACGCATCAAGTGAAGATTGAATGAATAAAAGAATGAACCGATTTAATGAATTAATGAATGAAATGAATGACTGAACGAATGAAAGATTTAATTAATGAAAAAATGACACGAAATGACTGAATGAATGAAATATTTAATGAAGGAATAATTGACATGAAGTGAATGAATGACTGAATGAACGATGGATCGGCTGAGTTTACCTTCGTCTATAATTATAGTAGCCTACTAGCAGTTTTTACCCGGCGTTCGCCCGGGTTTTCCCCAGGCGTAATTTGTAACGGCTGCAAATAAAGGCTACTTACTTACTTACTATATTTGATGATGGGCTTCAAATATTTAAGAACATGTCCATATATCTGAACGGAAACGATATTTAGAGGTGAAAGTAGTTGCTTTGCCCGTGTACTGCACGGGTTATCTCTACCTTATAATTATAGGCGTATTATTTGTTCCCCGGGCTAAATAATTATAATAATTAAGCTCGGCCGTTTTTCTATGACCTATTTTCTATTATAGGCGTATTATTTGTTCCCCGGGCTAAATATAATAGACGAAGTTCGGCCGTTGTTCTATTACCTCGTTGAGCTCGGCAACGTTCCATTATCGCTCGAAATGTTTCAAGGCGAAGCCGTGTTATTTGACAAAAGCACGTGATTTGCATATTTAGCGCGCGTGACGTCAGAGAAATGGCAGTCGGTATTGAGGTAAGAGATAGGACCGTATCTCTTACATTATGGTTGAAATTTAAAATGTCTATATATATATCGGCATTTACAGTAAACTGCGAGCTGAAAATAGTCGCGTTAACTTACGCCTGCTTATAAAAAGGTTTTGTACAATTTTCATAACGCTAGACCATTACGTTTCGGATCCTTTAGCTGCGTCACGGAAGGACAGAAAAACAGACTTCGCCTTATAGTATAGATACGTCACGTGCTCCTAACGTCGTCGAAGGCGCTTTTTTGCAACACGTGACGCTTCAGAAACATTAACCGCTGTTTCTTGGGAGGACTGGCGGCGGGAGGGATAGTGACAAAGAAACCTTTTAGCTGTTCCCTACCTTCCATTCTCTGCCTTCCCTCCCTCCCTCCCTCCTCCCTTCCTTCTTCCGCTTCTGTTCTGTGAAGGGGCCTTCAACCCATGCAGAGTTGTTGGCCAATCCCTAAATAAGTCTTTGTTATTTAGATGACCGAAAAATTGGATGGAGCGGAAAGAGGAGCGTCATAATTCAGGTCAGTAACCAGCGTGTGCTCTTTCTGCTGCTGCTGCTGCTGCTGCTGCTGCTGCTGCTGCTGCTGCTGCTGCTGCTGTTGGTGAGGTAGATTCTGAAGTGAAGGAAGATGCGATGCACTGAATTATGATAGCGGTCAGATCAAAGACCGTTTTTTAAAAAAAACGGGTTGAAACCTTTCTATGTGGACAAGTGAGATCTTATATCCGCTCATTATCACCCACTATCCTCCTCCTCCTCCTCCTCCTCCTCCTTCTTCTTTTTCCTTCCCCTCCTCCTCTTCCTATTCCTCCCCTTCTTACTCCAATTCAACAACTTCCACTTCATCCTCCTCGTCATCTTACTCCGCCGATGCCTCCTTCTCTTCCTTCTCCTCCTCCTTCCCTTCCTCCGCTTCCTCCTCGTATAGCCTACTCTTCCTCCTTCTCTTCCTCCGCTTCGTCCTCTTCTCCCTATTCCTTCTCTTCTTCCTCAAATTCCACCACCTTCTCCTCCTCTTCCTCTTCATCCTCCTCTTCCTCCTCCTCTTCTGCTGAT
Organism: Aporrectodea caliginosa; assembly: GCA_020284085.1. Taxonomy (NCBI): domain Eukaryota; kingdom Metazoa; phylum Annelida; class Clitellata; order Crassiclitellata; family Lumbricidae; genus Aporrectodea; species Aporrectodea caliginosa. The sequence continues at coordinate 1,115,491 of JACEVL010000073.1, forward strand.
TCTTCTTACATAAAACGACTCAACCATCTATCTATAAAAAGAGGTGATACCATTATGGTCAGAGGACAGTGCCTCGTATAAAGACAGGTTACAATCGTTTGAGGAGGACTTCTGAAAAGGAGCTTCAGAAATAGAATTCTGCAGTCATCCGTGATATTTTCCGTAAGCACTGAAACAGCAACAAAAACCTCTGTCAGAACAATAGAACAATAGCCACAGTCAGAACAATAATTATCTATACTGCAATGAACCAACGTATATACCATCTCTGTTTTTCTGTCTCCCTCTCCCTCTCTTCCATCCTCTCTCTCTCTCTGTATATATATATATATATTTATATATACATTACATGACCTATATAGTGGCATATCTCTTAAATATAGACGTATGGATGATTTTAGTCGTTGAATGCATTGCGGAGTCGTTCGCTGTCGGCTGCACTGTCTATTGATAAGTAAACGCGGTCCAGAGGTCTCCATTGTTCACACAGAATATATTTAGCAAACATACATCATCAACCTATATATAGATATACGTATATCTATATACATATATATAAGTATGTATGTATGTATGTATGTATAGGCATTATGTATATGCGGTATATAAGCCGATATTTAGAAATGCCAATCAATGGATATGAGTTTCTGAGAGGCGGAGGAGGAGGAAGAGGAGGAGCAGGATGTCGATGAAGAGGAGGAGGAGGAGGAGGCGGATGTAGAAAGAGAAGGAAGAGGATGAAGAGAAAGAGGAGGATATTAACAGCAGGACGTGTAGGTGAAGGAGGATGTGTGAAAACCTTCGGTCAATATTTGTCCATTTTTCTGTCAAAATATTCTTCGTCATTGTCTCTGCTACGAAGTCACAAAGCGGACAAAGACATTCTCTTCTCTTTCCCGCCCTTCTCTTTACCGCCCCTCTTTTTCTTTCCCGCCTTTCTCTTCCAATTCCCGCCATTCTTTTTCTGCCCGCCCTACTCTCCTTTTCCCCGCCATTCTCTCTCTGACGCTGGGAACAGCCGAGATTTTATTCCGAATCAGAGAAAGCGCGCGAACTAGACTATTCCACTTAAAGAAGTCAATCTAGAAATCGCTTTTCTCCCTAATATCAATGACAAAGAGACGCGCGAGATTGTTGGCAGTGCTTCTGTTGTGTCTTCTTTGACCTCTTCCAAATCGCCCACCCCTTTCCTCCTCCTCCTCCTCCCATTCTTCCTCCTAGTCCTTCTCTTCCTCCTCCTACTGCTCCTCATCTTTCTACTCTTCCTCCTACTCTTCATCATCTTGACACTCTTTTCCTCATCCACCTCCTCTTCCTCTTCCTCCTCCTTCCACTCCTCCTCCTCCTCTTCCTCCTCCTTCCACTCCTCCTCCTCTTCCTCTTCCTCCTCCTTCCCTCCTCCTCCTCCTCCTCCTCCTCTTCCTTCCACTCCTCCTCCTCCTCTTCCTGTTCCTCCTGTTCCTCCCTCTCCTTTTCCCACCTTGGCTTCCGTAGCTTTATAAAGATCAGCCGATGATTCGAATCGATCGTTCGATCGACTGTTACTATAAACCGAAGCAGATGGTCACGTGACATCGGGGGAAGGGACGAAGCGACGTCACAATGACGTCATACCCAGCTTCCGGTTTAATTCAAAGCTAAAGAATCGACGAGATGAAAAGAAAGGCGGAAGATGTTTACCTAAGTAGCGGACCTCCTGTCTTTTGATAGTGACATCGATATAGCTATGCACAGTGCACACGATAATAGAGGCTGCGTTCACAACTGCACATTCTTAGATTTAACTGTATAGGCTACTAATAGAACTATTTAAATCTATATTGCACGTAATAATATGATATATATATAAATATATTCTCATTTTCCCTTTATATATATAGGCCTATGTGCGTTGTGATGGATCCGATGCTGTTCCCTGCAGACGAGAGATGGGGCGGGGGTCGACATGTACATAATAATAATAATAATAATAATAATAATAATAATAATAATAATAATAATAATAATAATAATAATAATAATAATAATAATAATAATAATAATAATAATAATAATAATAATAATAATAATAATAATAATAATAATAATCTTTTCTTTATTAAGCGCCTGACAAACGCACTGCGCTGTACATTTACATGTTATGCAATTTAAATCTTAACTACTAACAGAACAGACAGCCTGCGATTATAATACACGGCGCATGTATACATAATCAGGGATTCCTCGACCCATATCCACACTCCACCGATTCCAACGACACCATGGTCTTCCTTCCACCCCTCGCACACACGGACTTCTCCATGGCTTCTCATACCCTCATATATATATATATATATATATATATATATATATATATATATATATATATAGTCGGCCTATAGATTCATGTAAGGAGGATTATTCTACGTTTGAAAGCGATAGACGTATAGTATACTTTACGTGAAAGCGTGACTGTTTATTGACGGACGTCGAGTGGTCTTCTTTCTGTCTAATTCTCTCCGTTGATTTAGTTGAGGCTCCGACCGCTCCACAGAGATGGCGCTGCTGCTCCTGCTTTTGTTGTTCCTGCTTTTCACTGTTCTTAATTCATCGACGTATACCACACACACATACATACTTATACACAAACGAAGACATAGGCCTATATATACATATATATATATATATATATATATGGTGATTAGTCTCCACTGAAGCAATATATATATATATATATATATATATATATATATATATAGTATTGAGTATTATTGCTGAGGAGAGGTTGTCCTCATTCATTTTCTTGTGCAAATGTCTGCGAAGTTCAAAGTTGACGATGTTGATGTTCTCGGCTCTTCTCGATCCACGGTCGAAATGTTTCGATAGCCGTCGTATATATTATATATATACGCATAATACGCATACAGATGTGTAAAAATTGTGTGTATATATATATATCGAATGTCCCGAATCACCATGGCAACTGCATGGCATGGAGACAGTCACATATCTTCATTTTGGTTCATTTAAGTAAAGTGATCTTTACGACATCTTCATATACTTTCGTGTCCAGCGTAGCTTAGTCTACAAGTATTACATTTGTATGAGGTCGAATTTTAAAAGAAAAATCAGGGTTTTTATTACCATAGAAAGGTCGAATGCACGGGAATCACTTTAAGACAAAACGCTCTCTCTCTCTCTCTCTCTCTCTCTCTCTCTCTCTCTCTCTCTCTCTCTCTCTCTCTGTGTGGAGGAGCGCAGTAGCTGATGATTCTAATAGTCATAAGTTCTCATAACAAATCGCAATCTCTGTCGGTCCGTCCGTCCGTCCGTCTGTCTGTCTGTCTGTCTGTCGATTGGTCTTCCTGTCTTCCGTCGGAATCCCAAATCGTATCTTTAGTGATGGACTAATGCTGCTAAACGATTGCCACAGTGGGAGGGGAAGCGCAACGATAAAGAGGCGGCGGCGCTTTGATGTTAATTGGGCATCAGTCGGATACTGATTAGCGCCGGTGGGTCTTCAAAGGAGCCGCCGACAATCGTTAGATGGCCGGAGCAAAAGCAGCGGCAACTTCAAAGGTGTCCTTACGAGTGAGGAAGGCTCCGACTTATGTCGATGCGGCAAAAGAAGAGGAGGAGGAGGAGAAGGAGGAGGAGGAGGAGAAGGAGGAGGAGGAGGAAGAGGAGGAGGAGGAGGAAGAAGAGGAGGAGGAGGAGAGGAGGAGGAGGAGGAGGAGGAGAGGAGGATTCTTGAAATGCGAGGTCACTCCGCGGCTAATAATCATCCGCTCATCACAAGACAGAGAAGTTGTGGTGAGACAGAGACAGACAGAAATTCACAGACACAGAGAAACATAAAGATACAGACACAGAGACACAAATGCGTTCTTAGTCGCTTGGATTAATGCGAAAACATTTTGTCGGAAACATTTTCTTCCTGTTGATTTGCGAGCGATCGCTTTATCCATGATCGTCGTCGAAGAATCGTTTCCGATTATAACCAGAAGACATTTCGACGGAAACAACAACTCCGAGGGGGTGGGGGAGGGAGGGAGGGTGGTCCAGATAGAGAGAAAGACCCAATCATCGCCCAGGTATACATCCTTATGGCAAGTGGTAAGGCACAGGTAAGGCCTCGCTGCGACATCTGTCGCTGGAAACCATCGTCTGTGAGAGCATGAGCAGCTGATGTCTTAGGATGATTTCCATGGCTTCCACTCTGACGACAGATGCCACTCTGCGGAGGATTTCAACCTCAGAGATGAACAAAACTTAGCATTATTGGAATAGACAGTGAGTCAGTGACAGACAGCCAGACAGTGACAGACAGACAAACAGGGACAGACATACACACAGGCACGCATACACACAGGCAGGCAGACACACAGAAAGACACATAGAAAGACAGACACAGATAGATAAACACACAGGCAGGCAGATAGATAGAAACACAGACTGACAGAATGCTTTTAAAAGACGTTGCTTTCTGTACTCTTCTTTCTTTGATTCTGTAGTCTATCTAGTTACCCGGTCTGACTGTTCGTTCGGGTCTCTGTCCGTCTGTCTGTCTGTCTGTCTGTCCGTCTGTCTGTCTGTTCGTTTTCTTTTTCTGCTTAAATTGCCAAAGAATTAGCCGACGTTACGTGCTGTTGCATTAACGAAGCCGACTGATTACGGGTAGAGCCGCCTCCGCTGCCTCCGTCGTCGCCCCTCCAACCATCCATCGCCGAGTCAGAACTTTCTTGGGGCGATCGATCAGGAGGAGATTCCTCCTCCGACGGCGACAGATGGCCTTCTGCCGTAGCGATGCTTCTGCATCCTAGATTATTTGCGCTGTTAGTTGATTTCCCGATTGCCTGATGCGCAGATTGCTACACTGTCAACGCCTGCAGTGTCTCCTCGGTGGCTCGAAGGTTGGAGGAGGATTTCGACGGTTTCCAGGGGGTCTGTCGGGAGTCAGGTCACGCCTGCATTTCGACGCATTCAGCCCAACTTCCTGGGCGTCCAACAAGTTCTCGTGGATCCTTGGACGACGACATGGCAATGATAGGGTCTCTCGTCGAGATAGATAACGACACGTTCCGCCGAAGCCGTTCATTTCCATTCAGCCAAGTCTTTGGCTGCAGTGGATCCCAGCGAAATTAACGGTTGATTGTGACGGTCGACGGGAACTGGCTTTCGTTGTACTCGTGACTTAGAGCGACGTAAGAGAAAGACAGAGATAGCGACAGAGAGAGAGAGAGAGAGAGAGAGAGAGAGAGAGAGAGAGAGAGAGAGAGAGAGAGAGAGAGAGAGAGAGAGAGAGAGAGAGAGAGAGAGCCAAGGACGGTCAGGATGAGCTATGGTGACCGTTGAAAGCGCTGATTAGTCGGGTGTCTTTCAGAGACTGTGCCTTTCGTAACGATTCACGTGACCGCCGTCATTTATACTGCCGCTGGTGGTGGTGGTGGTGATGGTTGGAAAAGAAAGGCGTGATGCTTAATCCACAGTTGGCACCGGATTTATAGCGCTTAGGGTTCGACGGTCGCTGACCGTTCGTTCGACGAATGGGTCAACGACTTCCACAAAGACCTTCCATAACTTATGTACAAAGAGAGCTCCGACGTATACACAAGGCCACGGCTTATACAGAAAGCTTCGACTTATACAGAAGGTGTTTGTTATAGACTACAGAAGACGGTGACTTATGGCGACCTCATACTTGCAAATAGTCGAAGGCGGCGAATGACTGCAGGCGACCGGAGAGGTCTGCGAACAGAGTGAAAGTCTGACGCAAACTGAGATTCCTTGCAAATGCATCAGCGACTGTAAAGAGACTGCATACGCGAACTGAGACTAATGTGTCCATGAGACTCGAAAGAGAAACTGAGACTTCTTTCTCTTCAAACTAAGACAGAGATCATCGATCTCGAAATAAACTTCCGACTAAAATGCGAAAATTATAAACAGACCACTGCACTCAAACAGAATGAAAACTTTAGTTCAAATTTTAAGAACCCAAAGTGTACTCAGCGACTGATTTCATTAACAATTTAATTACGAGATGCATTGGTTTCCATGCAGTCGCTTTAGTACACTTTCGTCGTTTAAGTCTTAAACAGAACTGAAGTGACTCTTATTTAGTCTCATCTATAAAGCGACCGGGTGCCTTGACATTGCCCTTCGACTGCAGCATACAGGATTTCCTCATCAGAGGAAGCGGCATTAATGCGTAGTTGTATTAGATTTCGGATCGATTAGATGAACGCGTGTAACCTCCGTTTGACCAGCGAACAATGTAGCATACAACGCACTGTTCTGTATTCTGGTCATGAAGCGGACAGCAGCGCCGCGAAGCGATGGAGCGTAGCAGTCGACGAACGTTTTCCCGCAGACTAAGCACCCGTCCGGTCGACCACATATCTGCGCTTTGAGTACATGAACCTCGGGTTGAGACGGTGCAAAGGCTGTCTCGATCTATTCGACTGCATGATGCAAGGATTTGCTGCTTGGCGTATATGACGGACGGAAGACATACGACGCTCTCTCTCTCTCTCTCTCTCTCTCTCTCTCTTCTCTCTCTCTCTCTCTCTCTGTCTGTCTGTCTGTCTGTCTGTCTGTCTGTCTCTCTCTCTCGTATGAAGAAACATTTCATATGGGTAGAATGCGATTCTTGTCCTTCCAACCCAATGACAATGAACAGTAACTGTTGTCCATGCAGTCATGTCGAGAACGACAGCCTCAATCTGACCGGTGCAACCGAGGTCAATCCGTACATTCGCCGGTCTATCTATCTATCTATCTATCTGTCTGTCTGTCTGTCTATCTATCTGTCTATCTGTCTGTCTGTCTGTCTATCTGTCTGTCTGTCTATCTATCTGTCTGTCTGTCTGTCTGTCTATCTGTCTGTCTATCTATCTGTCTGTCTGTCTGTCGTCTGCCAGTGGCAACGATTGATTGAAGACGAGTCGAGTTCAACGACAACTACTTGGAAGATGAAAACTCCGCCACTGTCCATGCTCTGGTAGTGCCAGGCATAAACCTGGATGAAGGAGGAGGGCGACGCTATTCGTCTTCGTTATAAGAACATTAACTGCAATCGAAGATGAAATGCGCAGATTCAATGTATCGCTCAAATATTCATAGCGTGATAAACGCCTCACATTACAAGAAATCGTCGGCTTATAAAGACTCGTAAACATCACAAAAGACAGTTATTGCTGTATTTATACAGACATTAGGATCGCTCTTCTTTCTCTGCCTCTATTTGCCGCACCTCTGACTTGCGCTCGTCAATAAGATGGTGCTCTGCGCTTAGCTTTTAGTAGCGAACTATAGCCAATTATATTGCCAGAGGTTGAAGACCGTTCTATGTTAGATTTCATGCAAGTGTTGTACTATATTATCAGATAGGTCGCACCTCTGGAGTACCATAGAGTTTTAATGGGACCATCGACTATTAATGAGATCATAGACAATCAATTGGATCATAGACTATTACATGAGATCATAGACTATTAACAATAACATAGACCAGTGCTTCCCAAAGTGGTGGTCCGCGGACCGGTGGCGGTCCGCGAGCCCTCAGTTGCCGGTCCGCAAAATGAGTCAAGAAACTGGTCAAATTGTCTCAAGGAGTGGCTATTATATTTTTAAAAGTCATAACAAAAACCCTTATTAATTATTTATAGGGAAGAATCATAGAATTGGCTAGACATACATTTAAATCAATTTACTGCATATTTGAGGAATTCAAAGATGATCGAAAACGAAAAAAGATAAATAACTAATAAATTTGGCACCGGTCCTGCTGCAGTGGGAAAATTCCTGCCGGTCCGTTACACTGAAAAGTTTGGGAAGCACTAACATAGACTATAAGTAGAACCGAACAGTCGCGTACTATAACACTAAGTAGACGGCAAAGCCCAGAAAATCTGCTTCTTCTTCTTCGATTATGTTATTAAATTAACGTTTCTTTTATAGATTTTGCGAATCGAGTCAGCGAACATTCTGAATTGGAAAGATTGCCTTGGTCTCTGGACTTGGTCTCCTATATACTGAAGGATTGGGTGGACCGTCGTCCTGGCTGAAATAGACTTTCCATAGGATGACACCTTCTCGATCAGTTGGACGAGTTGAAACGGGTCATTCGCTGTAGCGTCCATCATCTCGCCTCTTCCATCTTCTAATTCCTCTTCAGCAACCGGAAACAGATGACCGGCCAACTGCGAGGTCAGGTCTAAGGACAGCATTCTCTCTTCATCTTCCCTTCGTCTATTCGTGTGACCACCAGCCTCGTTGTCACCTAGCACTGGTCATCACCACTTCCTCGGAACTCCAGAAACTGGTGAAAAGACAGACGGACACACACAGACAGACACACACAGACAAAGCAAGAGACGAATGAGAAACTGCAGACAGCGTAACAGACAGCCAGACAGACAGACAAGAGTACATACGAAAAGGCATGACGTACAGTGGCAGAACACTTACAGAGATTCTTAGAGTTGACAGCTCTAACTAAATTAGTAATTAATTATTTACGAAGTCATTAGAATCGACGCCTACAGTGAAGTGGAGGCAAAGGCGTTGATGTAAAGGGCAATGCAGATGAAGAACGTCGATGCATTGGATGTCGAAGGAACAGAAGGAGGATGAGGAGGCTGCTGTGGGTTGCTGCTGCTGCTGCTTTCAACAGGGCCTGATGATGAATTAGACGTCGAAGCCTGCTTCAACGAAGGACTATCAGTTACCGTCAGCGGTAATAAACGAAGATAAATCGAGGATAAAACGATAGTAAAAGATCGACAGAAAGGACAGCGACACGTGAACACCTAGAGAAGGCGACAACTTTGTTGAAGCGACGAATAGAGAAGCCGACCGAACATCCATCGACTTCGAAAGGAAGAAGAAGAAGAACAAGACTAAGATCTTAAGAAACGAGAAGATGTCGATGACGTCATATACGCCATCTGCCGACCAGATGCACAGTCTGAACGTGACGTCATGGGAGAACACGAGTTCCATGTACGAACCGGAAGACGACGATGGTGACTCTGGTTCCTTCAGCACGGACTACAGCGCCCGCTTTCCGCTCTACACAGTCCTGGCCGTCTGCTGCATTCTCTTCAACATCGTGTCTCTGATGGCCATGGCTAACATTCGCGGTCATCGCACCGTCCATCATTCGCTGCTGGTCAATCTGGCCGTCTGTGACATCGTCGGAAGCATCCTCCTTTGGATGTACTACAATTCGCCGGTCATCTTCCCGCGCTTCAGCGTCACCAGTCTGCGTCACTGCCTCTTCATCGTCATCGTCCTACTGGTTCCCTTCCTGCTGCCTCTCTGCTGCAGTTCGCTGTCGTTGCTGATGCTTGCCGTCAACCAGTACATCGCCATCTGCCATCCTCTCTTCTCTCAGACGCAGATCACTCATGGCTCGGCCTGCATCTGCATCGTTGGCGTCTGGGTTCTCTCAGCTGCTGCAGCCTCCGTACCAACCTTCCTCATGCTCTTCAAGACGCACTTCGAAGACTGTCCTGGATTCGCTTCGGATATGGCCGTCAAGTCCCTCGAGGTCTGCGCCTACGTCCTGGCTGGGCTCATCATCATCATTGTCATCTTCTATGGAAGGATCTACCGAGAAGTATGTCCACGCCGTCTGTCTAATCTGTCTGTCTGTATATAAGTACATGATCAATCCGTTCATCCATCAATCCACCAAATATCTACCTATTTATTTATCCATCCACCTTTCTATCTTTCACACATGAGACTAAACAAATAGTGCATTGTAACATTAATAGAACCATTAGTCTAAATGTTAATTAGCATTACCTGACGTTCATTGATCGTCGATGGGTTGGTGTGCAGGTGCTCGAGTGCCGCCGTCGGACATCAGAGATGACGAAATCGATTCGTCGACCTCTGTCGGGGTCAGTGGGGTCAGATGGCATCCGCGGCAGCAGACGAGACCCGTCGGAGAATAACTTCAAGGCATTCGTGACGACACTGCTATTGTCTGGCACTCTGGTCGTCTTCTGGCTTCCCTACATGATCTTCAACTTCCTCTCGGCCCATGTCAACATCGACAACATCCCGGAGTCCGTCCTGTGCGCCAAGTTCTACGTAATCGATTTCCTGCCGATGCTCAACTTCCTGACGGACCCAATCATCTACGGGATTCGCATGAGGGAGATCCGCAAGGCCTACCGTCGCCTCATCGCCTCGATCCTGCCCTGCGTCTCTCTCCAGCCGCCGCGTTTTACCGTCCGAACGTCCACTATGCGACTGACCAGCCTCGAGACAAGCGTCTCCTAATCGATCCATCGGAACCTCATCGTAGCATCGTCCTGTAAATAGCTGAGATTTCTCAACGACAGTGAACTCGAGTCTGAAGTGAAGACAATTCGTATAAAGGAACCACGTTGTTGGGTCAGTTTTAATAAGGTCTGGACAAAGACTGGATGCGACAGTATAATTGGAAAGGACTTCTGAAACAGATCGAATGAAGTACTCTACTAGGCTTTAAACAATTCCCGAGGTTAAGTTTGGAACTGACTCGTGTAGGATACGAAGTAGGCCTATGTGAGATGAATTACGCAACAGAACTTCAGAGCATAATTATATTTTGTTTTGGCAACGACGCCCACGATGATAAAAGTGATGGACGTTTTGGGTTTATTTTCATCGTTAATTTAGAATGTTGGCCTACTTATCGTCGAAACGCCTCTGGAAAAAATCTTGAGCACAGATGACGTGTATAGGCCTACTAATGGCGTCGATCTTCCAATCTATTTGTTGTAAAACGATAGTCATAATAATTAGGCCTACAATGACTGAGCTGATATATTTTCTCCGATCGAACTCGTATCAGATTCCTCTCTAAGTGAACACAATTTTAATCGTTTTATTTAACTGAAAGATGACAGTTTTAATCAACTTTATATCGTTAGAAAATCATATTCGTAAAACTTAATTTTCGTCCAAATGTGAACTGTGCAGTGATTGGTTCGTCAGTTTTGTAACGTCGAAGGCGGTTGCATGGTGGATGGACACGTGATCCACACCGCGTTATGACGTCTTTGTGGCGCGAATTGTTAGCAAAGACATTTCTATGTTTTAGGAATGTGAAAAAAAATTATTTTATAGTTTAGTGATTGATGAAGTAATCGTATAACGTTTAATATTCCGTGTTGTGACTATACTTTACAATTGTGGCAGCGTTTACATTTTTAAAGCTATAGCCCTCGCCTATTTTCTTCGATAATCTTATGAACTTTAGACGAATGTTGCTTGAAATCTCTAATCAAGTCACATCTAATTATGTTACCGATAGTGAAATTGCAGAAGACAAATTCGTGAGAAGAGGATATGAGAAATACTCCCCTAATGGTTTCCCCACACTTTCCCAAAAAATATCACTCATTTGATCCTCAACCCTTTATAAACTTGATTTCGCCACGAACGGACAGCTCCCATGTCTGCCCTTGGAACACAGATGTCAAAAAACGGTTAAAAATCTTGAGCTACCTGCATGAGATCAGTGATACGTATTGATTAAACCGTAGGATCGATGATAGACGAGAGATCGATTGTAAACACCTGGTGTAACTAAGTGGATCGAGAGCATCATTATTATTCATGAACCCATATCAGTTACCGATTTTTTTCAAAATGGCGTATATCGCCTCCATAGTCAATCATAGGCGCCGGGGTAACAGGAGCTACGGAGGCAACAAAAGCAACAGAGGCAACAGAGACTTTCGCCTCTGTATACTCACCAAGGTTCTGGGGCGAAAGTAGGCCCCTATAGTTTCGCCCCAGTATACTTTTTGACCATTCAAGATATCAAAATTTCAAAGTGCTAAATGAAACTTACTTAGGGCCTATTTCCTGCTGAAAGGGCATTTTCTGGTCTTAGGCGACTGAAAACGTATCTGCGAAACACTATGACACAGACAAGATTAAATGCCATTGCAGTTTCGAGTTCACTGGGACTCCCTCAGTCTGGAGCTACGCCTAGGCCTATAGGCCTAGTTCTCAGAACTATTCTGACTCGTTCTATATTAATTTTAAAACTGTTCTTCTTGGACGTTCTGGAGTCGGGAATCATCGATCTGAGTAGTTCCCTTGAAGAGGTGCTATATAAATCCTGAATGAATGAATGAATGAATGAATGAACGAACGAATGAATGAATGAATGAATACCATCGATATATCATTCGTGTTCACATAAGCTTATAACAATGCTGTCGGTTGGCTCTCTAAATCAATCTATCGATAAAGGATGACAGGGCATAATACCTGCACCCATTCAGGAAACCAACAGTTTATCTCTTTAAAAAAACAGTTAAAATGCACTAGGCTATTACGTAAACACGAGCATTAACATTTGCGCTGACAGTAGACAGTTTTGTGAAGCGTCCTAGACTAGAATAGAGTAGAATATTCTTTAGAAGTAAGCTTGCTACCAACTACGCTAGGGCTTAGGGGCTATATAAATCGTCGTAATTACAATTACAAAGATCGCAGCAGTAGCTTACAGAAACCAAACTCCTATGGAGTCCCATCCAACTGCATGCCGTTCAATGCCAACGATTTCTAAACAAAATCAATAAACGTGGAAGTCCAGCAAAGGTGCATACACGCCAATTGTGATTGTAATCACGGATTTATATGGCGACTCTTCAAAAGAGACTTACCATGAGAGTCGCTCAGTCAGTTTTCCGTCATTTTATGATCGATGGAACCATTTGAAGAGAGCGAGACTTCAGATCAAAAGCGAGATGTACGAGGTAGCTGAAGTCAGGGCTAAAGAAGAAGAGAACTAGGGAGGGAGACGTATTGTGCTCAGGAAGCTTCAAATTTCTCCTATTATAATAATAATAATAATAAGACGATTTCTATAGCGCCGTAGCACAGCAGTCTTACATGTCACAAAAAAACTTATACGCCTATACTATATAGACTATTCATGACACCTGAATATATTACGCATTAGACATATAACATTTCTGAATGATATATATTTTATATACGATATATATTGACTGGGCTTTGATAGATGAGGTCTGATGAATGAATGGCTTCGCTCTCTTTAAATAACAAACAGAACGCAGACCTATCTCTTCCGATAATATCACCCAAAGCCACTCTTAACAATAGACGCATCTTTCTTTCCTTCATTCCTTCATTCATTTATTCGCTCATTCATTTATGGTATTTATATAGCACTCCTCATATATATATATATATGTATATATATATATATGTATATATATATATATATTAAATTTATAAAGACAGGAAGGAGGGAAGGATGGATGGATGGATTGATTGATGGATGGATGGATGGATTGATGAATGGATGGATGGATCTTATGGATGGATTGATCTGATGGATGGATGGATGGATGGATGGATGGATTGATGGATTGATGGATGATGGATGGATTGATTGATGGATGGATGGATGGATGGATTGATGTGATGACCGAGATGATGAGATGGATGGATGATTCATGGATGAATGGATGAATTGATGGATTGATGGATGGATGGATGGATGGATTTGGATGGATAGATGGATTCTTAATTCGGATAGATATCTGATGGATGATTGATGGATATTGGACGCATTAGACATAAGTGATGGATAAAATAGATTGATGGATTGATAGCATTTTGATCTGATTGATGAATGATATATATTTTATATACGGTATATATATTGACTGGGCCATGATCGATTGATGGATTGAGATGAGGTCTGATGAATGAATGGCTTCGCTTGATCTGACGATCTTGATGGATGGATGGATGGATTTGATTGATCTGATGGATGGATGGATGGATGGATAGAAATGGAGTGAATATGGATAACAAACAGAACGCAGACCTATGGATGGATCTTCCGATATGGATTGATCCAAAGCCACTCTTAATAGATGGAGTAGACGCATCTTTCTTTCCTTCATTCCGTCATTCATTTATTCGCTCATTCATTTGTGGTATTTGATGGATGGATAGCGCTCCTCATATATATATATATACACATGATATGGAATGGATTTATGGATGGATGGATGGATGGATGGATGGATGGATGGATGGATGGATGGATTTGGATGGACAGGATGGATGGATGGATGGATGGATGGATGGATGGATGGATGGATGGATGGATGGATGGATGGATGGATGGATGGATGGATGGATGGATGGATGGATGGATGGATGATGGATGGATGGATGGATGGATGGATGGATGGATGGATGGATGGATGGATGGATGGATGGATGGATGGATGGATGATGGATGGATGGATGGATGGATGGATAGGTCGATGGGTGGAATGACTGAGGGAGAGAGGAAGGGATGGAAGCAGAAAGAGACGTAGGATGTTGATAGTGAAAAGATGCAGACACAACGTCTTGAAATCCCGTTGGACGGACAATAGACTTTATCTCTGGCCAGATGGAGACAATTGATGCGACCTTTGTCCCTGATTCATCTCCTCCTCCTTCTCCTCCTCTTCCGTGATGTCGCCTAACTTTCAGCCGATTGGTCTGTTTGGTCACAGGAGATTTTCCTAAATCGTTTCATTTCCATAAACGTGTCATTCGTGGAATCAGACGTTATGGTTTCGTGGTCCCATGGCCTTATCCACCAGGGCTGCTAAGTGCTAAGCAATACGTTTCCACCCGTCTTGGGTTTTGTATCTCTCTTCCTTTTGCTACGACAACCACAAATTTGTCAAAATTGCAAACAGAACAAAATTAGCTAATGGGCGATGATTGAAGACGTCTTCAGATACAATCACTTTGCCACAGTTCATAACTAGCTGGCTTTGTATGGAAAGGAGAATTAATTGCACAATTTGTCTGATTGCTTATTAGACACTGCATACGTGTGTGAATGTAAGTATGTATGTATGTATAGACTCTATATATATACATGTATGTGTGAATTCATTCATTCATTCATGGACTTATAAAGCGCCCCTTCAAGGTAGGCCTAACTACTCAGAAGTGCTCCCAAATCCAGCCCGGGCAAAAAGGTTAGTTTTCAAATGGTCATAAAACCTATTGGTATACATGATCCAGGGAACAGAGGTAGCTCCCGAGGGAGGCATCAAAACCCTAGAACTACGGCCTACCAAAGAGAACGAGCGGTTTTGCTATAGCTGCTGTGCGGGCAAACGGGACCACCAGAACCCCTCTCAGCAGAGCGAAGGGAGCGACTAGTCACTAGATTGTACTTCGGCTTAGCGACACTTTTTCATATCGAAGATGATTAGTGTCGGAGGCAGAAAGCAACCTCGTACTCCACGTTTATATTGCGACCGAGCCACCCGCAGTAAAGATCCGAGAAATTAATCTCTGATAAACCGACCGACCCGGAATCGAACACGGGCCGCCGGCGTGAAGAGCGGGCTACCAACCCACTCGGCCACTCAGGATCTCTGAGGAGCGACTAGACTGACAGAGGCCTATTAGGTAGGCTGGCGCAAGACCAAATTGGCATCGCCAGAACTATTCTATGTGCGTGTGTGTATGTATGTGCGTGTATGTATGTATGTGCGTGTATGTATGTGCGTGTATGTATGTATGTGTATGTATGTATGCGTGAATGTCTGTCGTTGTTGTTTCGTATGCATTGTCTTCGGTCTGTTTCTTTTTCTGAACTCGTCGTCTCCTTCTGATGGCAAAGAAATCGTTTCTGTTGGCTTGCAGGTCACGGCTGCGATTTGCTCTCAGGGCATTTCTATCCTCTTCCTCTTCACTTCCTCTCCTTCCGCTTATCCTCCTCTCCTCCTCCTTCCTTCCTCTTCCATCCTCTCCTTCCTCTTCTCCTCCTTCCTTCCTTCCTTCCTGTCCTGCTGCTGCTGTTGATTCATTCATCCCTAGTGACTGACGACGCCTTCGTCTGCCTTTATCTGAGCGCTTCATCAAAGACGCCGAAGACGACAACAGAGAAGTTAATGAGATGCAACCAATGAAAACGATCAACGGAAGAAGGAACCGAAGCATCTCACACATTCAAAACAGAGGCAAAGACAGACAGAGAGGAACAGACACAGACAGGCAGGAACAGACAGACAGGGAAATGGGGCGATTGGACCATACAACATGTGGGTCAATACTAAAAGCCCTGTACTTGTATTTACCCTGTCCCTCTGTCGCTCTCTGCCCCTATGTTTCTCTGTATCTCTCTCTCTCTGTTTCTCTGTCTCTATTGATTGAATGACTCCTTTTTCTTTGTTATCCGGGCGCCGATCAGATGGCTTTTATCTCAGTTAGAGCCGAACCTTTTAGCAGTCGGCTTCTCTTCTATGAGCCAGCCACAGCAGCAGCATGTCCTCTTCGCAATCGCCCCGGGTCTATTCATCGGGAAAGTAACCCCCGACCACGGCAGATTATCAGCTTCAAACAGAATACGAGATGAGGAGCAACAGCAGGACTTGGTCTTAATCTGCTCATCCCTGGTCCAGTCTATCACCCGCTGTGTCCACCTAATAGCCCACTGGTCACACCCACCCACCACCACAACCACAGAGACGAGCAACTCAGTACAACTACAAGAAGTCCAGTGCTACGTGGACGAAAGCATCGCCAACGCCTCAAATCCAAAATCTTACCATTCTTTCCATAATAGTTCATGTTTTAGTCGCTTGGATGTGACCTACAGGGCGAGTCATAAATTTAAGGTTCTATTGGGCAGTGGTGTATTATGGGCGGGGGTACAATTTAGGTACAATTTCTTCTGCTTCCCACAAGCACTCCCTCCTCACTTACTCCTGGGCCGCTGTGAGTGGGGGAACTTAACCAGACGCCCCAGTTGTTATGGGGCTGAATAGAATTCGTGAGGAAAAATTAAATAAACAATGCTAGACACAGCTGCAGATGTCTTTATGAAAGTATTTTTACACAATAGAAAATAAAGTTACAATAATTCAAATGGATTCTTTGCAATGAAGACAGAAATCATCTACAACCGAACTTTACACCAACAATCATCTACAGCAACAACTCGTTTACACAGGCGCCATATAAAGGAAGAATACATATACACAGACAGAGACAATGGCTCAATATAAATCATTAACTCATTGCCTTCTCTTTTCGTATTACATCCACTCAAGCAGCTCATTCAAATTTAGTAAGTAAGCAAGTAGACATTGTTCGCATTTGAAAAGGTCGAGCGGAAAGTTCAGGCGAGAAATCTTAAAGCATCACTGACCATTATGCCATCAACCAAGTATGATACAACGGTATTTTATTCACTTCCGTCTCAACTACACTAAACCTCCGAACATACTCAGTACAAAGACTTCAATCACGAGACTTCGATCATCAGACTTCAATTATCAGATGGATCTTTAAGATCACTTCTCAAATCTGCCCCAACTCTCACCACTGATATTCTTCTCTTTGCCCCCAACCAACACCACTTAACCAAACTATGTCCAAAGCTGAACAAACATAACAAGGAACAATTATATAATAACTATAATAATAATAATAATAATTTTAAAAAAATAATAAACATAACAATAATATAACAATAAATCCCAATGGATAATATTTACCTAATGGGTCAAATTTCAGAAAAACTTCAAAAGAGCTCTGATAATAGATTTGATAGCGCCATAGTTTGAGTTTCAACCGTGAAATGCAAGCAACCTTTCGTACAGCTTCATCAAGATAAACCACATCCAGTTAGGGAAATCTTGAATATAAAAGAAACAAATTTAATAAGAAATCATTTTAAGTAGTAAAAATTGCATAACAAATTATAGTAACATTAAATAATAATATTAAATAATAATGTTAAATAATAATAATGTTAAATAATAGTAATAATGTTATTAGCCCCATGACAAGAGCAAACATCAACAGCTTGAACAATGAGGTGCAAAGGAACTGGCGTCACCTATCCAAGCAGATCAGCGATGTCTTTCTTTGAGAGCGACAGAGAACCAGCGTTCTGCTGTGTGTTTATTGGTTGCATGACTGGCAGACTGGTTCCAGGCACAGGAGGTCGAAAGAAGGGATTCGTAGCACCAAAGGATCCACTGGTTGACATCCCAGTTGCATTTGGCTGGAAAGCCATTCCATTTGAACTACTCACTCCTCCAAAACCTCCAATCATTCCGGAATTTCCCATCATTCCGGAATTTCCCATCATGCCGGGATTCGCCATCATTCTGGGATTCCCCATCATTCCGGAATTCCCCATCATTCCCATACTTCCCACTGTTCCCGGCTGTGCCATCATTGGCGCATTCCGACTGATTGCCTGACCTCCGACCGGGGTTAAAGTTCGCGCTGATGTTGACATCTGGTTCATTGCGACCCTTGGCTTTGAGGGCATAAGGTCATCCAGTGAAGACAGATCGACCGATTTCCCAGATGCAATTGGTTGACCCTGCCTTCCCTGCCCAGAGAAAGTTGCCACCCCTGAAGAGGTGGGTTGGTATGTGGATGCCCCTGGCACCCAATGAACCCCCCCTTGGCCAACCGGCGAAACCGCTTGGGATGAACTGGACTTGACGAGGCTGGCCATGATGTCGTTTTCGAGGAGCGACGACGACAGATCCCTCTTTCCGGTCATAGCTACGGAGGCTGACGGAGCCTTCGGCTGGATCGGAGACTGAGCCTTCAGTCGATGCTGCATATCCTGTTGACGCATCATCTGCTCCTTCTCTTCCATCGTCAGCTGAACCTGTGAACATTGTAAACAGACGTTCATCATCCACACATTCCTCTCCGACTCACATCCTGCACCCGCATTGAAATCCATAGATGTTAAACTAAATCCGCTCAACTTCTGCCTCTTAGCTCTGGTGCTGTTAACAGATTCAGAAAAGGAGCTATACAAACGTCTGATCCAATCATTTATATAGCGCCGTTATCATTATTCAGCAGGCATCAGTCAATGGTTGTTTCAGATAAGAATCGTATTCCATTGCATCATAAGATCAGCTGAGATCTGTTGGCTCATGGAAACCAGAAGCCAGGTTATGATGGGCAAAGCAGATGCACACATACATGCACACATACAGATACAGCACAACATCAATATCTGATGAATGCTTTGCGTTCTGTAGCCAAAGACTCTGATAATTAACTACGTCTGGCTAATAACTTCGCCATTTACCTTCCTTTTACCTAACTTACACGATGTGAGTCGTATGACTTGCAGTTGACGTAACGTATGGATGATCCCTCTTACCGGTCGCTTGGACTTTATCGGATCCTCCGTTGCCGTTGACGACGACGCCCCCATCGTCTTTAGACCAGCGGACGAATCCTTTTTGCCAACAGATGACAATGAGGATGATGACGACGTCCCACCAAATCCACAACCGCTCAGAAAACTATCCATCTGAAAGTGACGAACAATACCAAAGTATACAATACAACTGCATGGGATAAAATGCAATGTTGTGGTTGTAAGTAATAATAAATAATAATAATCTTTTCTTTATTGAAGCGCCTGACAAACGCACTGCGCTGTACATTTACATGTTATGCAATTTAAATCTTAACTACTAACAGAACAGACAGCCTGCAATACACGGCTTCAGCTTCTGGTCAGAAGGTTGTCTGTGGTCAATACGACCTGGTCAGAGGGTTGTCTGTGGTCAGTGAGAGAACCTTACCATGCTGAGGTCAGTAGCTGAACCCTGGTCTCCGTTGGAAGAAGTCGCTGATGATGACGTCCCAGACTGAATCGACTCCTGAGCAAACTTCTGCAACGTCCTACACACAGATAACAGTCGTTAAAATAATTAATACTAATTAACACACGTTATTATTAACATTATTATTATTATTATTATTAATAACACTATTCATTATTATCATTACTATTATTGTTCTTCTTTTGATTTGTATGCAAAGTATATTCTGTAAGTGCATATTTTGCATATAGACCCACTTCACGCAAACTCATCCGAGGCACTCCCAAACAGACAATGAATAGAAGACCCTGATCGTATCATATCGTCTTCATTGGTCTGCAAAATAAAGGTATAAAAAGCAGAAGCTCATGTTGCAGATTGCATGGAAGCCAGTGCAAAGCTTCCATGTTTCCAAGTGGAAGTGAAATTCCCATCGATCTTTAATATGCATCTGGTGTGAGATGAGATGAAGTCGTATGCTGCCTATCAACCGAAAAAGAAGTCGTGATTCTGAGACCTTTGTTCCTGTTGAATGGAATTGAGTTGTTCCAGTTTAGCCGTGTGTTCCGTTTCGACTCGGGAGATCATATCCTTAATGACGTTCATGAATGCCAAGTACTAAACAAAGAAACACAACTATTCATTAAACTCAACTGTCCATACACATCAGTAATTACAAACCTAATTATCTCAAACAACAACTCTCAACTTCTGCATAAAAGTTTAACGATTACAAAACTCTTCTTCTGGACAAATTGTCCCCCAGTTTGGAGATGAAAGCAGTTTCAATGAACCTCTCCTGATTGGCTGACACTGACCTGGTTTAGGTTGAGTCCATTTTCGATGGCCAGTGGAAAGAGAAACGGAAGGATTTTGTTCGATATCATCTCCTTCGTTATTCCTAGTTTCTTGTGCGTCAGAGCCACTTTGTAGATGCCTACGATGTCAACAGAAGAAAACGTTGCTATATATAAGGAGTCTCTTCTATACTGGTATGGCACCACTAGAAAAGGCACCATATAAATGACTACATCGGTTCAATCTCTGGTTTGTATGTCAGAGGTCATCAAATGATGTAAAGAGCATGGAAAAGGCCTCCACCAGCAAATACACACATGACTCAGTCAAAACTTCCTTCCAGAGCGCTACGACATGTCTTGCGAGGACTTCTATCGAAAGACGCAAGTAACAGATGTCCAGTTACCTGACCATACCTCAACAACAAAAAGCCTTCCATCAGTGGCTGACCTAGTATGCTCATGAGGACTGCTGGCTCGCGTGATGGAATCGACGGGAGAATCGGAAGGACCTCGTCGATAACGAACCACTTGTCAAGATACTCGATTCAAGTGCCTTAGCCAAAACTTCTTTCCAGAGTGCTACGACATCTCTTGCGAGGATTTGACAGACGCAAGTAACAGATGTCCAGCTACCTGACCATACCTCAACAACAAAAGACCTTCCATCAGTGGCTGACCTAGTATGCTCATGAGGACAGCTGGCTCGCGTGACGGAATCGACGGGAGAATCGGAAGAACCTCGTCGATAACGAACCACTTGTCGAGATACTCTAGCAGTTTCCCCAAACAGACGAGGCAGTTGACACGGATCTACAAACAGTAAAACACAACATCTGAAGTCAACAGGAAACTCCTTTCATCAAATGCCGACTTATAATAAGGTCACTAATTGACTGCACTGTACAAGGATTTGCCTTATAATTGCACATCTTTAAAAAATAGTTCAGTGTATACATAAATTAATATAGCTCTTTTTCATAAACTCTCCAGACCACTGCAGCATGCACAGACAGCAGTCTTCATTTGAAAGATGAAGAATCAACCGACAGAAGAAGTGCCAGTCCTAACCTCGGTCCACATCAATATTTGGAAGCAAAGTACTCCAGATTGAACATATATCACTCAACTGACTCAAACCAAACACTAATAATTTAAGCATGCAATGAAACAATTTCTCACCTAAGATCCTAAGTTCGATATACTATAAAATCCTTACCACAGAACCTTGAAAAGTTGCCTAGCAACCTGTGACCTGAACTACTTCTCAGCCTCTCTTTGTCTCTCTTCTGCAAACATTTGAAGACAATTCTGTTCGATCGTGGTTTCATTGAGTCACATTGAGAGCGCCTCTGATGAGCGCCTCTGATGACTGGTGCTATATAAATTTTCAAATACCATTACATACTGAGGGTCTACTATGCCTGGTAGAAGAAAGAAGTCTTAAGAAGATTACGCTTAGAGTCGGAGCCGCAAGGCAGAGTTTCTTAATTCTCGGAATGATGGCGTTCTTCAGCGACGTATACTCAACGAGACTGGCAAAACTTGGAATGATATTCAAACACAACTCCTATAAATAGAAAAACAATTAACAACTCTTAATCTGTTAATAATTTTTAAATATAAAAAAATCAAAGACTACGTAACTCTTCATGACACAGTTTCCATACATTATTAATTAATCGATTTAAAACGACCGCTTCCTACAAAGCACAAATGAAGAGAAAAGCACATACCATAAAAATAACAGGGTAACAATGCAACAGTTCCACACTCTTCAGCAAAACTTTCGAAATTCACTTCAGGGCATTTTTTATTTAAAGAATAATCAGAAACAATTTCTCAGCCATTAACTGTTTCCAGTTCTTCCTCTGCATCAGATTCAGATAAATTAATTAATTTATGCAAATGATATACAAGGAGTTGTTGCGTGGATCACCTGCATCTGAGGCATGCCGGCTTCAAGCGCCCGAGTGATCATTGGTAAGACGTGATTGCGGATGTCGTCTTGCAGCGTCTTACTCAACAGCAGATTCATGTTTTGCAGGAAGATGAGCATCACCTGAGACAAAACAGACAAATCAACCAACAACTCCTCAAAGGAAACATCAACAGAGAACGTAATCCTAAATGAAATAACAGATTTCTATAGCTCATCAGAGGCAATTCCTACAAATCAATCAACGACTCAAAACCAATCAACTCAAACATTGATTTAAAATCAGTAAAACCGAAAATGATTTAAACTTTGTGTAGAGATTTTATACTTATGTGGTCTATGTCTTGTAAAATGGTCAACATAAAACAAAGAGAATGAAGCATTTGCAGACATTTAAAGCCGACCGACCGCTCTACCTGGATTGGTTCGGTGATTTTAAAGAGCGGAATGAATTCTGGAAAGATCTGTTGACAGTATTCCTCGTTTGTCGCCTGTTCTGCGATTTCGATCATGTTCGGCAGAATGAATGGAACCATGTTTGCGTTGGCACACTCCTTCGAAAGACTCGGCAGCACTCGCTGAAGGTTCACTCTCTGTCAACCGAAAACACATTCAACTATAATTTCAATAGAATTTATTGTCACATATCACAATGAACCACACAGTGATGCTAATCCTCACCTTTCAGTGACCTTCATCACATCCATATTCTCACTAATACATTAGGATACGAATCCTGCCAATGATCCTCTCCTATGAAAATTAAACTCAACCGAATCTACTGATTAAGAATTAATTGCTATTGACTGAACCTACCTTTGGGAGCTTTGCGACAATTTTCGGCAGTCCCTTGAAGAACTGGGATTTCTGGAGATTATCCTTCTGAACCAGAAGGTCAAGGTAGGTCAAGGTCATTGCACCAACGTCTTCAAAGAACGGAATCTACGTCAAGACAACAAAATAAAAACAGGAACATGTGCTCAAACATCGCTTCAGACAATTATTTTAATCATGCAATGTCTCTGCCAGTTGGTTGATTTCTGTTTAACGTCACTCTGTCAAAAGAAAGATGATTGGTGTTGCCCTCCTCCTTTCCCCAGGTTTGGGACTGGCACTACTGCACACCTGTCTGGTTTTTTGTTTGTTTTTGATTTAATTATTTAACATATTTCAACTGGTTGCGGTCTGTCAGAAAATAAAACGAATATCTATCTATCTCCAGGCTTGGGACTGGCACTACCACCAATCCAAGTCTACAAACTCTATTCATGCATCCTGGATTGGTTACATAAATGTTCTGAATGAAAGAATGGAAGAAAGAAAGAAGAATGTGTTTAAAACTTTCAATAGCTGGTATCTGAATTCTTACTGGATCTGTTGTTTGGATGTTTCCCGAATCTGAATTTTGTCTTGTGGGACATGGTAGCTGATGTGGGACAGACCAGGGACACACTGGCAGATTGGTTAGAACACTTGCCATGCAATATGGAGAGTACGGGTTCGATCCTCCTCTGATACATTTACTGTGTAGGGACCTTGAGCAAGTCCTTCACTCACAATTGTTCAGTGCCATCGACTGATGCTTCATCATTAGATAGTGGGGCTCCAGAAATGCGTAGTAATATTAACTGACTAACTTTCGACAGTTGATCAGCGTCCGGCCGAAGCGTTGGTTCGATGTTCAACAGCATCTTGACGTGATCCTTCACTTGCTCAGGCAGACCATCCAGACGAGACACTCGTAAGTTCCTCAGCTGAAACAACATGACCAACATCACACATTCACCATTCATCTCAAGACTAACCACTTTATTGATAAATACACAGCAGCCTGCACTCCATTTATCTAGGGCTTAGACGTCACATTACATCTACAGTTGCGACAGGTGCATATTGTACAAATGCCTCCTATCGCGTTCAACTAAACGCTTCTTACTTACTAACTAACTGGATCTTTTACTTACTAACTTCTATATAACATCACTGAATTAATTGATTGATTGATGTCCTAGAATGGATGCAGACCTCGTCGATGTTTTTCTTGAAAGTGTTCCAGTCGGCCATTGACTCAAAAACCGGTTTTCCTCCATTGTGAATGGCGTAGATGAGAATGCCGATGGAGTACATGTCACTCGCAGTGTCACAGGTCGCTGTCACGGCATATTCAGGCGCCAGGTAGTTGAGCTTCGGCTGGGCAGATGGCGTCACGTGCGCCTCCCACTCACGAAACGGAAAGTACGCCTGAAGACAACCAACATCAGCTGACATCAGAGATTTCTAGAGATACATTTACTTAACACCTTAAATATCTTTATGTTTAGTAAATAATTCAACAATCTGAGACTCAGCATTTTTATATCTATTTAGAGAATATAAATGAGGACATAACAACACTTGGACTAACACTAAGGGAGCAATGCACTCAACACCCAGTTAGCCAACATTTACATGGAGCCTTTAAATATCTAAGAGAGTCGATAGAGGCAATGACTGACCGGTCCCTGTTGGTTGGCGTTGTTGATGCAGAAGTCGAATCCAGCCATCTTCCAGCATCCGGTTTTGTTGATGAAGATCGACTCAGGACAGAGGTTAGCGTGGACCATCTTAACGCTACTGTGCAAGAAACCGAGGCCTTCCAACACCTGAACACATCAAGACAACAGCCTATCATCCAGACAGAACTCAGTATGGAAACATCCAGAGATTTAACTCTGCATTATTTGAATAACCCAAAATGGATCAGTTAGCTACACTGGTTAGAGTGCAGCTCTGTCTATTCACATAATGATGATGTCTTATTTCAGAGATTTAAATCTTGGACTATAGCATGGGGACCCTAAGTGGCATGGGACCCATTCAAATGGACAGTGGTGCTGAACGATCTCACCCAATCAGTTCACTGAAAGATGAGCAGGGTCTACGCCATACGAAGGTCGTTATCTAAAAACGTGTAAATTTATATTTTACTTTTAAAGTCTGTATGTTGAATACTGAGAGAGATAATTGTGAAACTTAATCTATTCTTAATCCTGTTCTTCTGTGTTCCAGTCTCGAGTTAACTGAGTCAGTGAGATATGCACTCTGTGGCCCAAGAAGGTATGAAAGGTGCCACACTTCTGAAGTCTAGCTTCAAAACAGATGAAAATTAAAGATTCAAAACGATGATGAAAAAGGTCGATGATCTATGATCAATGATCGAGATGATGATCTATGATCATGCTGATGATCATTTGACAGAAGGCAAATCCCGAATCCATCCGTCCTGATCCTCCGTCATTTACCTGCAGCAGACCATATTTGATTTCGACGTCAAACAGACTGAAGTCTTTGAGGTAAGCGGGCGCAGGATGTGGAAGGTTGTCGTGTTGGCCAATCACATTCGCCAAACTTGCAAACACTGGTTCAGTCGCAAACGCCAAACTTTCCCTGAGTTCATAAGAAAACAATCAAACACTAATCAAACAAATTTGTATCTGAGAAAATGATCCATGTTTCAAATGAGACAATTCAAAGGTTCTGAGTTCTGCACAGGCATTGCTAATACATCCGATGCAACTCTACCACTGACTAAAGTCACAAGCGAATCACACTACAAATCAACCTCTGTCATCTTAACTCTCATCCTCTTATTCTGTCATCCTAAATGTCATCTTTTCATCCCACCCTTCATCTTCCATGTCATTCAATCTGATCTTTTAACTGTCATTCTAACTGTCATCGTCAATGTGCCATCTTAACCATCTCTCATCTAAGTGACATTTTGTCATCTTACGCTTCATCCTACACGTCCCTTAACTGTCATCTTGTCATCCCATAACTGTAATCTTACCAGTCATCCCGTCATCCTAATTTAAGATATCTACGTGCCTCGAATCTTCAAGAGGATGAAGAACGGAGAGGATCTTCGGATGACGAAGCCGTGTCAGTTGTGAGACTCCTTTCTTCAGCGCTTCCAGGATGAGGTCACGCTCACGTCGAGTGAAACGCTCCATTGACTTCTTCTCAAACACAAAAACCGAAGCCTCCTAAAAATCACAATGTCAATTACAGATATTATGCCACACCATCAGAACTTAAATAGAAGCATAAGCATAAACAATTATTTACCATAAGTAATTTGGAATCCAGTCATTTGACATCTTCATAGTATTTTTTATTATTTGGAAAGGTCACAGAAGAGAAATTTTCCCACCTGCTTCGTTGATTTCTGGATTCCATCGAAGATCTTCCACATCATGGCTGGACCTCCGCTGGCACGGTGTCCCAAAATGTCAAACTCTCCAGTGATGGGATTCCCAACTGGAAGGACGTTTGACACGGCGCTCTTCAGTCGATTCAGGACGTCCATTGCGAACGACCAACACAATCGCAAAGATCAGAAAAGCCTAAAATTACATAAAACCATAAAGAAACTCCTTATAAAACTTGAAAAAATGATAACATTTTTGCACAGTATTGGCAAAATTATACAAAATTGAAATCGTTTTTCTTATTAGATGGTGATCAAAACTCCTTACTTCACGTTCCATTCCTCTAATACCACCACTACTACAATTCTTACTACTAGCGACCGTCAAAATGCAAACTATGCACAACGACGGCTGAGGTTTGTACTGTCTCTTGTTTCCCGGAATTATAAAACTGGAGTAAAAGCGTCCTTTAGAATTAAAAGTGCTAAAGATTACTTCGATCAAAGTTACACTGACGAGCTGAATGGTAATTCTGAATCTGCACTGTATAAATCTGCAAATGCAGTTCTTTTTTCTCATAAGATCTGGTCTATAGACGCCCCATAGTCGTCGTCAGCTGGTTAGAGGGGCGCTGGGGGGCTTTGGATGCAGAGGAGGTGTCACCGTCGCCGCATCATGTATGCACAGAATCCATTCAATAAAACAGTTATCTAAGCTAAAATTCAACTGAAAACAACTAAATCAACAACTGGTAATACGAACTTTGCAAATCACCTGAATTTAGTAGAAAGAAATTAAATGCAATTCAGATAAATTTGCCTAAAAAACGATTTATTTACTAAACGTCATTAAGCGGAAACGATTGTTGCTCTTCGCTGATCACAGACTTCGCAAACGAAACCAGAAATTATTCGCCCAACACATCCATCACTTTTTTTATAATAATTACTATAAATAAGTATTTTATTATACTCAAATCAAATCCGCAGGAGCCAAGTTGTTTGTTAAGTTTTTGTGTCAAGTCGAATTGGGTGGGTGCGGGAGGGGGTCAAGCCAAGGAGGCAGCGTGGTGCCTATTAAAGTACCGGTAGGCTATAATTATATCGTGGTACGGTAGAAATCATTGATCGTTGGTGATCGTGTGGTCATTGGATGGGGCAGAAGCAGAACCAAGATAGGATAGCAACCTTGAGTGAGAAGTTTCTGGAGAGACAGAGACAGAGACAGAGACAGAGACAGAGAAAGACAGAGAGACAAGTTTGTAAATCTGTTTATTTCTACCTTTAGGGTAAATATTCTAATTACATTAATTACATTATACATACTTTACACTTCCGAAATCGGACTGCTCTTGTCTTCTTGCGGAGTCCTAAACCAACTTTACGCAGACGACACCCAGGCTTACGTTCACTGTCCCGCGGCAAAAGCGGCCACTGCTGCCCACTCCATGCAGCTTGCTATAGACTCCCTTGGTGGCTGGATGTCGTCGAATCGACTCCGGCTAAACCCTTCAAAAACGCAATTTATCTGGCTTGGCACCAGACAGCAGCTGGCAAAACTTGATCTGTGTGCCCTCTCAACCCAGTTTCCCCTCTTCACTTTCTGCACTTCTGTTCGGGATCTTGGAGTGATACTTGACCAAGAACTCACTTTCACTCAACATGTTAACTCTGTCTCTCGTAGCTGTTTTTACCAGCTGCGCCAACTGCGAGTAATATCTCGCACTCTTACCCCCAGCGCTGCAGCTACTCTAGTTCACGCCTTCATTGCCAGTCGCCTTGACTATTGTTCCTCTCTATATGTTGGCCTTCCTCAGAGTCGGATTGGGCGCTTGGAGCGAGTTTTGCGCGCGGCTGCGCGACTGATTGGTGGCATTCCTAAGTCTGGTCATGTATCCGACTATATGCGGGATGTCCTGCACTGGCTGCCACTACCACAACGCATCTCATTTAGGGTCTCTGCCTTCGTTTGGCGTAGCCTCGTTGGCACCGCACCTGCTTATCTGCAGGAGCTATGTCGCTCTATCTCTGCCAATATTGGCCGCCGACCCCTTCGTTCTGCAGTCCGCGGTGACCTGAGCGTCCCATTTGCACGCACTTCTACAATGCAACATCGGGCCTTCTCGGTTGTGGGACCGAGTATCTGGAATGGGCTTCCTCTTGAGCTCCGTCTCTTACCTAGGAACTCTTCACCTGCATTTTATACCTTTCTGAAAACTATTCTTTTCAGCCGTGGGAGCGCCTCTGAGTAGATATCTTGAAGGGGCGCTATATTAAGTTTCATTGATTGATTGATTGATTGATTGATTGATTGATTGATTGATTGATTAATTCAGGGCTGTTAAAGGCTTGGTTTTTGGTTTTGGTTTTTGTTTTCAAAAAAAAACCAAAACCAAAAATCTGAAATTTTGTTTTTTGGTTTTTACAAATTTCAAAATTATAAATGTAAAAATGTCGTCTCTTCAAGTCTCTTGGCTATTATTGCTGTATGGTCTTTTTAAACTTCGTTTTATGACATTCTACGGTTCTACTGTTCTAATTAATTTCATTTATATCCATCTGATTAATTGTCAGTAATAATAGTCCCAGGTATTATGCCATTTTATGAGTTTTATGATCCGAAATAGGAAAATCTCCAAAACAAAAAACCAAAAAACCAAATGAAACCAAAAAACCAAAAACCAACTTTTTCATTTTGAAAAAAAAGTTTGGTTTTTGCACCTCTGCATTAATTCGATGGAGTTTGCCTTGAATGGGGTCCATAGTGTAGTGGTAACATCACTGGCGTGAAGAGCAGTAGGAAGCGGGGTGGGTTCCCGTACCTTCCCAAAGGTCCACTCAACCTATCATTTGCGAGATGGCGCGTTGGTAAAATGAGATGTAGGACGTAATGGGCGCCTTGCATGGCTGCTATAAACAGTTAAATTCGACTCCTGTAATAACTTGTGATCATCCGTTCATACTGAATTGTAATCATCCTGTGTTTGTGTCAGTTTGAAATTAAACGAAGATTATTATTATGTAATTATGTACTTACTCATTTTCAGAAGTTGTTGAGACATTCAAGGGATAACAAGAAGACTCTGTTTATGAACCCGATTAAAAAACTGTTTGTACCAAATATAAATAAATCGATTTTATTTTAATTACTTGCTGCTGCAATTTCCTCGGACACTAGATTAAAGTTCGTTTTGTTATAAAATATCAGTAATTTAAAATACGGAATAGGAGTATCATGTGTTTGACGGAACACGTGGGTCAGTTTTGACTGTTAGAATTAGAGTAGATAGGTATGTAGGGTAGCTATGTAAATGATGTTTAATGTCATTACAATTGACTGAGCCGTGGTGACTGGACTGATTTGTCGATCGTCGTTGTTTAGGTGATTAATGAAGCGGCCATTTCTTACTAAAAATGGCTAAACTGAAACTTCAGAATTTGGAGACCTATTTGCAAGACGTCGATGACTTTGAAAATCCAAAGATAAAGCTGGAACAATATATGACAACTCCACATATTGCAGGTAAAATAATGTTTTCACATCACGTTCTGGTTCTAGCATAGAGGTTGCAAAGAGACTCGCTCAACCCGCTCCTCCTCCTCCTCCCTAACACTGCTCTGCCCTTCCGTCACTTCATCACTAAAATTTGCAAATCGCTTCATAGCCACAGCAATTCCACCTCTTTATAACAAATTTCCGCCAATACTACGACAAATATCTGACCCATCCTACGAAGTCACCAAAACTCCACCTCTCGTTATCTCTCCACAGGTCTTTCACTCGAAATTGAAAACACTGCTTTTTGACATTTTTCTATCCTAAATCCTACACTTCTCCCTATCTACCTTACCGTTTCAACACCAAACACCATCCACCTTAGCCGCCTGCTTGACTCTCTGGATTTTGATCCTCTGCCTATCGATTTTGTTTTGATTGAGCGCCTGTGAATAAGCTGGTTCCCGCAACTTCGCTTTTATGGGTGCTGTAGAAGTTTTGAGTTTACGATTACGATTACATTGTTTACAAAGAATTGTTTGTTTGACAAAGATTATTGGTCATTCAGCGCTCCTGAATAAGCTGGTGCCCTGCGCTTTGCTTTCGAGTGGCGCTTTATAAGTGGCGATTACAATCTGTCGTTTTTTAGATCAGGTGTTTTTGCCGATTATTAAGCGGACAATGATCGTTGAAAGTGGCTGTAGTAGGCTATTTGCACCGGGGTGTCATAATCTCTAACCCTGAGACATTCAAAATCATTTAGAGATTTGGATGCAAAGCCTGTTAAATGCTATAAGTAAGTTTTCTTGTTTTAAGTATTTGCTGTACTGGTGTCTTAAGTGGAAATTCTGTGGTAAAATTTAACTGCTTTTGAATCACTAATTTTCAAAATTTATATTCATCAGTATTTCTGATGTGGTGTTGGCCTTGGAATGGATCCATATCTCTCTTAACCATTACTTGCCTTGGTATCCTACTGGTGCTCTTGACCTGACCTTGTTGGACTTTGACCTGGCACTGAAACTGATGTTTCCTGAGGTCTCGACTAAGCACTGATGAAGCCGTGGTTGTCCGGAGTTGAGAGATCTCAGAGATTTATTAAATTACATTATGTCTCTCATGATCTATGTTACAATAGGACCTATACGTTGTTTATCGGTTGTTTTCAGCTCATGCTCTTCATACAATAGAATCTCGCTTTGGTGACATCGATGGGAAACTGATCGCAGACTTAGGATGCGGCTGTGGAATGCTGACGATCGGATCCGTCATGTTGGGTGCCAGGTAAAAGAGAATCCAGTGGATTGGACTTAGTAGCATAGTGGAGGACCGCTTCTTGAAGCTGTTGAAATGTTACCATGTTTCTTCTACTGATTGACTTTTTACGATTTACTTTCATGCTACAGCAACCATTATTTTACACATTGTGACTATGGTCACTATGGTGCTATAGAAATCATTAAATTATGTTGTATTAAATTATATGATATGAGTCATAGCAGATGATAGAAGCTGGATCATGTGTGTTTGGCGGAATTTGTGACAGTTAATTTCTACAGCTGGAACAGTTGACCACTTGACCTTCAGAGACGATGGTAGAAAAATAATTCACTGGTAAACAATTATATTAATTTAATTTTGAAATGAATTAACTGCAATCAATTGATTGGTAATGAATTTCGAGTTGAATGAATTGAATTAGACCAGATTAATTGCCACTGATTACTTATTTTAATTAATTGAATTAAATCGTTGACTTTGAACCGTTTGAATTTCGTTTGTTGAACAGTTTTTGTGTTGGAGTCGACGTAGACGTTGATGCGCTGTCTGTCTGTCAGCGCAATCTTGTCGAAATGGAGATGACGAACGTGGATTTGATCCAGATGGATGTGGAGGAGCAGTTGGCCGCTGGAGGAGAGGACAACCGCTGGAAAGGACTCTTTGACTGCGTAATCATGAATCCACCGTTTGGTACAAAAGGCAACGAAGGCAAGAGAAAGTCTCACCCATTACTCCGTTTTCTTTCAACTCTTGTCTACTAAGTATTTCGTGAATATACATCAGAGAACTCTCTGCTTTTTCTAAATGCTGATCATTTACTGATGTTCGTCTGAGTTTAAATCAGAATATATATATGGTGTTGGTCTCGTGAAGTTTGCCCACATATCTGTCTTCATTTGGGACTCCCTAGAGTCCCTACACTGGCTTCCTGTGCCTCAGCCCATCCAATTCAAAACGTTACTCCTATGGGCAACTGTCGTGTTGCGGTAGCTCAGGACTTATACCTTAGGACCTTCTGTACCTCGGGCTCTTCACTCCCGGTTGCTCCACTCTCCGCTCGGCCGCCAATATTTGGTCTGTTTTCATTAGTCCAGTCACAAGTGAGACTATAAAATGTTCTGTTTGAATTGTGAAACAAGTGTAAGAAGATGGAGTAAAAGAAAAAAACAAGGTCTGTGAGATCCTACAAGAGATATAATAGCATTTAGAGAATGACTTTGGCATTGAGTGGCTGTTAAGAGTGCAGTTGTTTCTTTCTTTAGGCATCGACACCAACTTCCTGCGATTTGCTTTACAAATATCTAACACAGCAGTTTACTCAATGCACAAAACTTCAACTCGGGAGGTAAAGACATTTATCTCTTTAACAGCGTAGACTGAATTCACCTTCATCTATGTTGTAGGAATCACTCAAACAGAGATGCATTTTGTTGTTCGATAACCTCTGTATATGCAATGTAAGACAGGTGCGTCATATTGATTTTCCTAAGTTTACATAATTATAGGGCTGTGCAAATCCAGTGCATGAATGATACATGGTTATTTAGAAGAGAAAGTTCAGTTGCAACGCTAGGCCTGTTGTTACTACGGCCTTTGATCGTGACTCCTAGCACAAGAATGGAACATATATCTGTAAGAGTCAGACTGGGACCATTTTGGGGCCCATGACATTTCAGTCATGCAAGGGCCTCATCTCCAATCTGGCCCATCAAATTAGACGAATTAATTTATTTTAGGCATATCCTGCACATAATAAAAAATAGTAGCAATAATAATGACAGGCCTCAAATCTTGTTTTTAAGTGTTATTTAATTATACTGTTTCATTGATCTATAGTGTGAAATGTTTCCTATTGAGCTCTAAGAAATTGTTAAATGGAAAATCTCAGAAGTAGGAACTAGCAGCACACTGAAACCAGAGCGCCCACATGCCATGGGCCTCATACAGGCACAATGTCCAACCTGCCACTGATACAGGCCATGCAATATGCTCGTCTTCAATTTTTCAGCACTTCAAGAAACTCGCAGCCAGCCTTGGAGTGGAGATTGAAGTCGTGGCACAGTTGAGGTACAACCTTTCACAATCGTACAAAAGACATCAACAGGAGACGGTCGACATTGAAGTCGATCTACTTAGATTTGCACACGTTCGACCGGGTGAAATCCCTCGCCTGCATGACATGTCAATTGTCCTACAAGTCTGTGCCACGACCAAGGACAGCAGGAGATCACGTATGGACAGAAAAAAACCCAAAAAGGGCAAATCATCTCATAAGCACTGATGACAGATGGATATCTGTCGACTGTTAAGTTTATGCGAAACTTAGAAAGTACAGTTTTTTTTAAATAGAGGTCCAGCAACTTCGTATTTCTTGGTTTAATCTTTATATTGTGTCTTATGTTCTGATCATTTGTATACTCGTCTGTACAACTGTTGTTATGAGCTGTGCTATCTGTGGGAATGTGGTCACCTGCAATGGACATTTTGTGTGTGCTGGAACTGATCTGGAATCATCATCTGTTCCTGTTGCCAGCCATTTGGCGCCGATGGGTACGAATAAAATGATCTCCATCTGTCCTCGGTCTTCTGTCAAATCCATTTGGTCCCCTTAGTGTTAGTCCAAGTGATGTATTATTACGTATTAATATGTGACTCGAGTGCTACACAGGAGCGCTGCTCATGCAAGAGAGGTCATTAAGAAACATCAGGATGTATTTCAACTTTATTGTGTAATATTCTTTCAAATGAATTGACAATGTAATCTAGTCGACTTTACATTATCCTGAGATCAAACTTGTCTGATCAAAGCCTCCACTTTTTAATTGCTTTCTTTCTTTTTGCCCTTTAAAGCGTCAGTGATCGAGACTTTGTTTTTGAGACTAAACATAACCCACAATGCCACAGAATTTTCATTCAACATTCAGAGTTTTGCAACTCTACATAAATGCCCAAAGTTTAAAGATTGACTAGAAAAGAAAATAGAAATTCAGCAAAAGCCAAGGGTGTAACGTTGCCTCACAATCACCTTCCCCCTTCCTCTCCCTCTTTCCCACCCTCTTCTTTTCCTAATCTACGAATTTCGTGCATTTGTTGTCTGCCACTTTGCATCAAAACAAAATAATGCTGTCATGTTGCAATAAGTATTTCAGCACAGGGTTGTCACCACCGCTTATAAAATTGTCGGTGACCAGAGACGACCGTCACAATACAAAGAGAGCCCCACAGTCAGAAAAGTGAAAACGTTGAGCCTGAAGCACTTGGGAACTGCCATTGTGGGATAGAAAGTCCTTCCGTCTAACAAAGACTACGATATAAAGGCAATTAGACGCGTTTTGTCGTCCGCTTCTGAATTCTAGAAATTCTGATTCGATTTACAGAGTAAACTAAATACTCATAACGTCACACAAACTCTAACCTTAAAAACTGAGAAATTGTCTGTGCTCAAGACGCTTAATGCACACATGACGCTTGGAACTTAGGAGTGTTCAGAGCAAACGGTGATTCCTCTTTTAGTGAGATTTCAATCAAATCCAAGACCAAATACATTTCACCAACTTCCTAAGACATCAAATGTGAAGAGATGTAAAACTGAATCAACTTCACCCAAGTTTGCCAAAATTACTCTGAGCACGTTTCAAGGTGAGGAACCCGCTAGAACAAAAAAGCCCCAACTACTCTTTCCTCTGCAGAACTTATTTGGTTCATTTGTTAGAAAAGCCTCTCACCTTCTTTAAGAGATGATTATCTGCTCGATACAAACACGACTTTACAAAAACAGAAAACGTGAATTGTGTTGAATTAACTGGTCTCAAACGACGAACAAATAGTGAAGGCCATAATTAGCATGCGCATAAATTAGTCTACCGATCGGCGGCCTACCCTACACCACGTGACCATGTCCTCCTCCTAACAAGTGTCTCCACCTGGTGGTGGCCGTGGTTTTGATTGCTATGTGCACATCACAGATTTTTAAAAGCGAGAGGTCAGCGAAGTTGTTGTCATGGAGACCTTCTAGGTTGGTTTCGGACCAGCGACGAGATTCCGACGCGGTTGACGGACCAGTGAGTGACCTGCTCAGGTGGTCATCGATGCATGGGCTGCCGTCGTCGTCGTCGTCACGGTTGAGCGATGATGACGGTGCCGCTGCCGTCGTCGTCACGGTCGCCTCTGAGGCACGAGCGATTTGTCGAGATGGCACTTGTCGGATATCTTCTGCGGAATGCACCTCTCCTTGAGACACTGCTTCTACAAACGACGACACAACACCTGTACTGTACAGATTCAGTGACAAGATTATTGCTACAATGCATGTATTAAGCATCACTATCTAATGACGAAGCATGAGCAAATTGTCAGTGAAGGACTTGCTCAAGACCGCTACACAGGAACCATCTCAGTGAAGCCATACTCTCCATAGCGTTATAAGGCGAACGATCCAACCAATAGGCTCCCTCCCGTGTCCCACAAAGACAAATATTTTTGTCATCTGCTGATTAGTCCTGCTCTTTAACGGCGCTATATAAATGTCCAACTACGTCAGAAGAAGTGGTAAACAGAGATGCACTGAAACTAAGAATTGCTTATGAGTGCAGCTGGAAATGGTGACGTCGGTTACCTTCAGACAGACCCAGTGGTTGTATTCCTACCTTCAGACAGACCCAGTGGTTGTATTCCTGAGTGTAGGCGCTGAATGCGTTGCACCATTTCGCAAACTCCTGTCGCCACGTCTCCTCTTTGCTGGCGCTCAAACGACAAGCTGTCACAGACAACAAACGAACGCATATACCTGTAAGTGTAACGGTAAGACCATACGATGATGATATGATAAATTATGATGATGATGATATGATAAATTATGATGATGATATGATAAATTATTATGATGATGATAATATTATTCGACTAAGGGGGAGCTATTGGTCCCTCGGGCCCGCTCCTAGGTCAGACAGCGTCGAGCCTTTTCGGTTGTTGGCCCCTCCACTTGGAATGGGCTCTCGCTTACGTTACGCTTACTTCCCCGGAATGATTTGCCTGCTTTCTACCAACTGCTCAAGTCCTTTCTGTTTGGCCGTGGCTGGGCTGGGAGCGCCTCTGAGTAGGTTTCTTGAAGAGGCGCTATATAAATATCCGGAATGAATGAATGAATGAATGATATGCTGCTGATGATGACGATATGATGATGAAGGTGATACGCTGATGATGATGATGATGATGACCTGATGGTGATGGTGATGGTGACCAACGTACGTAGGACTTTGATCTGGTGTCGAGCGATGATGTATCCGTTGATGGAGCAGCTGAAGTTTCCGTTGTGATGTGGTCGAACATCGAGGATGACGAGACCGAAGTCTTGTGACAGGATGTAGTCGTCGTAGTCGATCTTAACGAGTCTTGCGCTCGATGCATCCGAGAAATGCCAGATGACCTTCGTGGAGGCGGGAGAAGGCGGAGGCAGGCAAACTGGAGTGCAGTTGAGATGGAGGGAGACGCCCTGCAGGACATCCCTCGTCGAAGTATAAGGCTCTGCAGACGAACAGATACATAGGACGACGTCAAGACACAGTCCAGTCCAGGACGAGATAAACAGGTGTATAAGTATTATAATCAAAAAGATTTATATAGCGCCTCTTCGGACAGACAGACAGACAGACACGAACAGGCAGAAATACAGACAGAGACAGAGAGTCAGGATTGAAGAAATAGTTTCGTTCACGGATTTGGAAAACTATGTAGGCCCTATGTATGCATCGGACTTACAATAGAGCGCATTGTTGCAACCCTTCAAAAGCGCTGATGTGGATGAGCGAAGTGGTCGATTGAAGAATGAATGATAGCCTACCATGCATCATCTCCTCCCTTTGCCACTCCCTCTAAGTCCTCTCAACTGTCTCATCGTCTGTCAGTGTGTGTTTGTCTCCTAGGGTACTTACTGTGCGATGGTTGACAGGCCTTGTTGCAAACGTCATCGATGACGTTAAACAGACGTTCAGGCGTACTAGAACAGACACAGCAACAAACATACACAGGTAGACAGACAGACAGGCAGAAAGACAGACCAAAATGATCCAATCAGGCGGATGAAACCGTTCGATTAATTATACAGACGGCATTCGACTGAACAGACAGAGGGGAAAATGAGCTTCATAATAATCTTACTAGACTTGAATCCTTTTCAAAACAGACAGAAATACACCACCAAAGTATGGCTGGATGGATGGCTGGATGGCTGGATGGATGGATGTATGAATATATGTGTGCATAAGTATTTATATGGATATAATATGGGTGAAAAAGGCAAGGGTTAGCACATGATAAAAGTTTAAAGAACAGTATGGGGGTGGGGGGTAGGCCTATGAGACTTTGTTAAGCATAAAACATCAACATACCCAAAATTTCAAAAGCGCAACTTGGAAGAACTCATTAGTAGCGCTGCCGACCCCACAAGGGGAACCCCTCGTTCAAACAGAATAGACTTCAAGGGCTTAGGGAAGAGAGAAGGGACAGGGTGACTAGCTTAGGTTGAGTTTTATGAGGAAAGGTTGTTAAGGGTGCTGGGGGTGCGTCTATGGAGAGACTCGTCAGAGGTCAAATGAGTCACATGTGAGATGATGTGAGCACCTTTGAGACCTCGTTTCAAGATGGAAAGTTCAGACCTTTTCCCAAGCAATCCTCTGATGTCTTGTGTTGACCAGCCGAACCCACTTTACAAAGGTCACAGGCAGGCAGGTTAATTCACGAGACAGATAGACACACAGACAGGACACACACACACACACACACACACACACAGACAGACAGACAATCGGCGCTACTGTTGCCATCTGGCGATAAACGAAACCTGACATCAGCAGCTGTTCCAACCACTCCCCCAATGCTCCTGGGAACCACCCTCCCCCACCGCTTGCCGCAGAAGAACCCTTCTAACTCCCTCCCCTTCCCCCATCCGAAGCGTAAGCATGGTCTCTGGATCGAAGCATCATTTCTCGGCTGAGGCGCAGACGTGACAATAGCAACCGACAGCCACCCCACCCCATTGAAACTCCTCCATAGAGACCTCCCCTATTGAACCTCCCCCATTCAAGCTCCCCCATTGAACCTCCCCATTGAACCTCCCCATTGAACCTCTCTCCATTGAACCTCCCCATTGAACCTCCCCATTGAACCTCTCTCCATTGAACCTCCCCAATTGAACCTCCCCAATTGAGTTTATGATCAAATATTCATGCAAGCCTATTTATGTAGCGACTTCTGAAAGGTCTCAAAGGCACTCACATCACGTGACTCTGTTCGAGATCAGAGAATGGCATATTCACTTTTGGAATGAAACGGGAAAGGAAAAGACACAGACAGACACACACGGACACACAGACAAAGGCAAGGACACAGACACACACACAGACAGAGAGACAAACAACACGGATTACGATTTTTTACCACAATTTCAGACAATGCAATGAACGACTTATGAGCTATAGAAGTCCTAAGATCAGATTAGATTAGATCAGATCAGATGGAGAGAGACGTACTGTGAGTGGTGAGGTTGACATGTGGACAGCTGAGCGTTCCAGGTACAGTATGGGTCCGTCAGACAAGAGGGACATCTCGTGTAACGGAAACAGTCTTCCGTCTGGAGCTGAACCACCGCGTCATCAGTACTCAGGTACAGGTAGGTCGTCTGCACAAACACACAGCCACACCGTTGATATACTCACGACCGCCTCTGTCTCTCTCCGTCTGTCTATATGTCTCTGTCCGTCTCTGCACCTGTCTCTCTGCATATGCATGTCTCTGTGTCTATCTCTCTGTCTGACTCTCTTGTCTCTCTTTGTCTCTCTCTGTCTGTCTGTCTGTCTGTCTATATATCTGAATATCTGATATCTTACAGCTGACATGCAGCACGTGGAGTCATTCAGTGCTAATTAATTAACAATTAATGCAATCAGAAACTCTATGCTGAGCAGAATCCAATGCATCGTAAACGTCAATCGGTGCAATCTCTTATAACATAATATTATTTTTACTGTAAAGTAACGCTACGAATAATAAGAAGAGTGAGCAGCAGCTGAGTATATATAAATGTTGTAGATGACCTTGAATGCGTTGATTGTGTGGATGAGCATTTGCCAGATGGGTCGAACGACGTTTCTGAATGGCTTAAGGATGGCGACCGTCACGAACTGAACGTGACCATCGTCACCGATCCACTGAGCCACTTTGTGAACCACTCCTCGACCTATCATAGCAACAACAACCTATCAACAAACAACAGATCAACGCCAGCAAAAACTGGATCACTGCCACCCTCTCTTATTCTGCGCTAATCGTTAAACGAACGAACACATTGCAGGTGGGTGTAGGTGTAGGTGTGGGTGTATGTGTGTGTAAGTGTTTGTGTAGGTGGGTGTGTACTGTGTAGGTGTGTAAATTATATATAATTTATATCAACAGGCTATCGATCTAGAAGTTTACTCACCTATATGGACAAATAAACTCTTCTGAAAATGACCTTATAATGACTGGAACATTCTCAGAAAGCCCAAAGTTAAAAAATTAGTGTCCAGCCTAAAGCACTTGCTGATAGCGCTGGAAGGAGACAGCCACCTGCACACACCTACACCCACACACACTACGCACACGCACACGCACACACACACACACACACACACACACACACACACACACACACACACACACACACACACACACACACACCTACGCACACACACTCCCGTTCGCCCTGTGGCTGATAGACAGTGAACGACGACCAGTGACTAGTGAGTGATTGGGTGAAGGTGACTTACTTGATCCGAGGAAGAAGACCTTGTGACCTCCGACCGTATGAACGGCCATTCGGGTCAGCGCAAGGTCATCCTTCGTGAAGTAAAGAGGTCGGCCATAGGTCGAATCGACCGTATCGTGCAGCAGAGGGTGAGATTTTATAAAAGACAACGTACTCGTCGACAATTCCAGAGAACTGTATCGACACTACAATAGAACAATAGAACAACAGAACAATCGAACAATAGTGCTGACTATAGGCCTATATAGCGTTAGTATTCATGTAGTCATTGGTTAGATCGATGTCACGTGATGAACTATACAGGTAAGTCCGTACGAGTTTATAAGTCAGATGTATGGTTGAAGGCGGAGAGAGAAGTCAAAGAAGTGGAGACGATTTGTAGAGTATGTTTATAATTGAATACAATTCGACCTCGGTTCGGGTTAAGCGCTATATAAATCAGTGGGAAGATGAGACGACGAGGGAGAGGACTGGCCACCCGCCCCTACATGCCGAGGCTGAGAAAATGAAGTCGCCAACACCACACCATTGGCTGCCTCGGGGCTGGCTTAAAAGGGAATGCACTTCTGTTCTTCCTTCTCTTTATAACTCTGTTAGCTCACACCTGTTCAACCTGGAGATTTTAGCACCTGAATTTCTAGTCATTCAATTACGATCTGTTAATAGTAGGTCTATGATGTTTGTCTGGTAAATAAAGATTGGTATTAATACAAGATGAGGTTTAATTGGATTCGTTAATTAAACTAATCAGGTGTTGCTGATGGTCTCTACCTGTCCTGGTCTCGGAGAGGGAGTGTCTCGATCTGGGATGGGAAACCATCCGGTCTCAAAGTTAGCCTGTCCTTTGAACGGACTGTCGTCAAAGACTCGGTTGATGGCTGACACGGAGAACGAACAAACTGCTGATCCCCAGAAGCCACTCCTAATCAATCACCACGAACACCACAAAGAAACACACACGTCAGAATCCGTCTCAGATTTACACACTATTTATATAACGCCTTTTAAAAGAGCCTCTAAAAGGCTTATAGATTTATACAGAGACTACATTGCAAATATCTTCTACACTGTGTTGAATACGTAACATAGAGAGCATCCTAGAAGCAATTTGCTATTTACGATGCTCAATAAATGGTCGTTTTTTAAATTATCTATTTTAAATTATCATGCATTTATTAAGCGCCACTATCTAATGACGAAGCATCAGTCGATGACGCTGAGTTATGAGTGAAGACTGTGAAGGACTTGCTCAACGTCCCTAATCCCTATATCAGTAACCGTCTCAGATGAGGAGGATCGAACCCTTACTCTCCACGTTACAATGCAAGCGTAGTATTATAGTATAGACCTTCGGTTACCGTGTCCCAAAATCCAACAATTATAATTATAGTTCAGTGCTGAATTATCTCTATAATCTTTTCACCAGACAGAAGCCAACTTGTGAGGCTTTAATAGGTTTATAAATCTCCCCAATTACTAAAATTCTAGTCAGACGAATTCACGCGAACCAGGATGCCTTGAAACAAATTTTTAATGTTCAGAGAAGGATTGAAGAATTAATTACGTATGCCAAAGAGAATCGAGTTCAAAAGTTTAAAGTATACACGGTGGATGGTTGAGCTCTGGAATAGTACTTCTACGTGCATGGGGATCTTAGAGAAGGAAGAGGAAGTGGATGATGAAAGTGAAGGTGAAGAAGAAAAGGGAGAAGAAGAAGATGATGATGAAGATTCAAATGAAGAAGATGATGATGATGAAGAAAAAGAAGATGGATGGTGTCAGCAGATAAAGACTCACTGAATTGTTCTGAAAAGGCCATAGAACATCTGCTCCGTTTGATTGTAGCTCACGTCGTCTGAAATCAACATTTAACTTTTATTTTATAAATATATTTCATTCACGCAGTTGCATTATGATCCGCTGGGGACACAGATGATGTTCACTTATTGCGCACAGCACTTCTGGCGAAACAGGTTGTTCATCGTGAACAAGTCTTTCAGTTGCTTCACATATATAGGTTCTGGAACTCTCTCTTTCTCTGCATCTGTTGGTTCTGCTCAGTCGGTTAATATGTCCTTTCATTTTCAACTTAACACTTGTCTTTTCAAATTGCTTATCCACCAAACGCTGCCTCTAGGTTGTAGCGGACTGATCTTTTGGATGCTACTTGATTACGGCTTGGTTTTCGTGTGCCATCGTTTTATGCCTTGTGCATTAGACACCGGCGCAATAGAAGTTGCTAATTAGAATTACATTTAAACAGCATTCCAAAAATGTACAAAACAAAGATAAGGAAATGTTCCTTCAAATGTTATTATGACTAGATTAGGCTGCTTAATCATTTGAGAATGATTAGATGAGATTCTGCGATTGGATCGTCTTCGTACATATTTCGTTGAAGTAGAATGGCATTTCTCCGGGAACAGAACAATTGAGTCGAGCCTTCAGAAAAGTCGTCCAACGATAATCCATCGACAGACTGCTGCCACCTTCGTCTCTCTGAAAGAAGACGAGAACAACTAGAACGGGCGCTATATAAATGTTCGCTTTAAGCAGAAGTCAACTATGACGAGAAACCTTTGAGACACTTTTATAGAGAGGCGATTCTTTCAACAGAAGAACAAAGCCTCAAATTAATTCCATGAACTTCAAAATAATACAAAACTTCTTAAATAATGACCAAAATCCAAACAGTTGCTTGAGTAACATAAAGTAGAGCCTTGAAGAGGACAAGTAGAGATAAAAAACAACGCATTTGACCACTTTGGGAATCGATAAAGAAATGTTTGTACTATAAAAGTCTAGAATACTTGTGGATTGATGGATAAGTCGTAAGCTTTACTTTACAGATTCTGGCGACTCGAGAGAAGACGACTTTTCCGCAGTTGGCATGTTCCATCGCTTGTTCACGGAAGAAGAAGAAGATGTGCTCACCGACCTCAAACGAACCAACAAACTGCGGATCTAAATTAACATAACATACATAAGAATAAGAGAAGATTGAGCATTCCCTAAAGCTAGCGCTGGGGCAGCCATGGGTATGAAGTGTTAGCTACTTCATTTTCTTAGCCTCGGCATATGAGGGCGGAGGACCAGTCCTCTCCCACGTCGTCTCATCAGTTTAAAGTCAGTGTACTCATTATAGCTGAGTTGGCATAAGTGGAGCAGAAATCTCGAACCAGATTTCTGCCCTGGCGGGGATTTTAAGCCCCAACCTCTCGATTGAGAGTTCAGCATGCTAACCACTACATTCCTAGGGTCCTCTATAGGAGCTTGCTCAAAAAATAACCCCTGAACGAACAAACAACAACCTATAGAATTTTAAATTACTGATCTCGTTTCACTTACCTTGTAACCGGTTGCGGCTTGTCAACCTGATTCACATTAAACGAATATATATATACCAAACTATCGAACGATAACATATAACATAAGAAGGGATTTGAAGTGGTTCAGAAGATCTACAACAAAAGCAAGAAACTATTGATTGTGCGTGCGAACGTGTGAGTGTGGACTGTGTGGTGTCTTTGTGCATATTCATTGTGTCTGTA
This sequence comes from Aporrectodea caliginosa, assembly GCA_020284085.1. Taxonomy (NCBI): domain Eukaryota; kingdom Metazoa; phylum Annelida; class Clitellata; order Crassiclitellata; family Lumbricidae; genus Aporrectodea; species Aporrectodea caliginosa. Next base: position 1,159,193 of record JACEVL010000073.1, read on the forward strand.
TGTGTGTGTGTGTGTGTGTGTGTGTGTGTGTGTATGTGTGTGTATGTGTGTATGTATGTGTATATGTGTGTGTGCCTGTGTGTGTCTGCTGACCGTTGAGCCATCTGGAGTCCTGTTCCGTTCGTAGGAGTCTGTATTCCTTGGCGTCTGGTCCGACGAGTGGAGGTCGATAGATGACGGAATCGGAGTTACTGAAGTCCGTGACTGTTCCTGAATAGGTCGTCGCCACTCCTCCGGGATTTCCCTTCTCTAAACGACGAAGACAAAGACAACAACAGATGAAGAACAGCAAACAGCTCCAATCGCCTCATTCACACAACATAAGAACCTCCGACGGCGAAAAGAGATCAGAGATAATTGTCACTGTAATTAGTGGCTTCTATTGCGCCAGTGTCTTATGCTTTTCACATCTGACTTGACTGAGCGTTGGTTGATTCCGCTGACATAGCCATTGTGTGTGGCGCTAAGAAATATCGGCTTTTTACGTCGCATTTGTTATTGCAATTAGCACTTTATTTATATCTGTCTGTGTCTGTCTGTCTGTCTCTGTCTGTCTGTCTCTCAATCAATCACTGATATAAATCTCTGCCAATGAATGTCCTATGGACAGACAGACAGACAGACAGACAGACAGACAGACAGACAGACAGACAGACAGACAGACAGACAGACAGACAGACAGACAGACAGACAAACAGACAGAGACAGACAGACAAACAGAAAGACAGACAGACAGATGAAGACAGACAGACAGACAGACAGACAGACTCAAGAGACAGACATCAGACAGACAGACAGACAGACAAAGAGACACACCAACTCAAACAGAAAACAGACGGACAATGAATTCAGGTCATTGTTTAAACACTGAGAGATTTCTCAACTTTAAAATTCCAATTCATCAGAACTGTCAGCAGAAGAGAAATCGTCCTAAAACCCTTCAGTTGTCGGGATTCCCTGTCTCTGAACCCAGGCAATATGAAGCGCATCAACAGAACTGACATCCATCATCATCATCATCATCATCATCATCATCATCATCATCATCATCATCATCATCATCATCATCATCATCATCATCATCATCATCATCATCATCATCATCACCACCATCATCATCATCATCATCACCACCATCACCACCATCATCGTCGTCATCATAATCGTCGTCGTTGTCATACTCATCACTTGACCTGGTGTCGGAGAGAGGGCGTAGAGAGAGCGGTGAGTGTGTGTGATAAGGTCGTACCTACGTAGACGATCGTGTAGTTGGAGCTTGGATCGTAGGGACACTTGGCTCGACCTCCCTTCGGATCCATCGACATCACGTCCAGATTGGAATACTACACCAACGACATCAGCACCACCAGCACCACCACCACCAGCAACAACAATAGACAGATCAACATCAATTCGATCCATCAACAAATTACGATCCACAGATCGATCACAGGTCACTTACTGGAGAGAGGAGAAAGGGAGAGAGAGAGAGAGAGAGAGAGAGAGAGAGAGAGAGAGAGAGAGAGAGAGAGAGAGAGAGAGAGAGAGAGAGAGAGAGAGAGAGAGAGAGAGAGAGAGAGAGAGAGAGAGAGAGAGAGAGAGAGAGAGAGAGAGAGAGAGAGAGAGAGAGAGAGAGAGAGAGAGAGAGAGAGAGAGAGAGAGAGAGAGAGAGAGAGAGAGAGAGAGAGAGAGAGAGAGAGAGAGAGAGAGAGAGAGAGAGAGAGAGAGAGAGAGAGAGGGTGAGAGCTATAGGTACAAGGAGAGATACAGGGAGAGAACTAGGTATAGAGGGATGAAAAGAGAGTGACAGCTAGACATAGATAGCAACACAGAGAAATAGAGAGACTGAGAGAGACAAATAGTGAGATAGACATAGAGACAGACAGACAGAGACAGATAGATAGACAGAGAATGACAGACAGACACAGATGAGAGCGACAGAAAGGTACAGAGTCGGGGCTGGTCATATCGTCAGAGTGTGTCCTAAGGTATTGACCCCCGAGGGATAAGCAGCGAAGGATGGTGGTAACAGCGGCGGCGGATTAGGCTGGGACTTGGGACCCAGTGCGACCGACCGACCGACGGAGGGCCCTGCAACCGACGGGCGGTGGGGGCGGTGGGGGCAGTGACGGCGAGGGCGGGTGAGAAAGTCTGTGGGCACCGAGTCAATGCATTTGGAGATGAACAGCCAAAACAATAATTCAGACAAACACGCCATCACCTCCACCACCTCCACCACCTCCACTATCATTATTCTTATTAATGTTTTCAACGAAGGCTATAATGTTTTCACCCATAAAATTTCAACAAAATTATCATTATTATTATTAATATGATTGTTTTTCACTATCATAATTACTTTTATTACTATTATTAAAATTTAATAATATTAATATTATTATTATTATGATTCCTTATAATCACCCTAAAGATTAAGGAGCCTATGCATGATGATGATGACGACGATGATGATGGTGATGATGATGATGATGATGATGATGATGATGATGATGACGATGATGATGATGATGATGATGATCGACCTAGACTGTATCATATTATGTTCCTTGGAAGCTGGTGATGGAGTTATGATCTGGCTGACAGTAATATTGGAAACAGTTTGGCAATTTTTGTGAAGATGCGTTGAAAGACATCCAGATGTTTGGAGGAAGCAGAAGAGATGGATTTGAGGGAGTCAGGGACCAAGCTCAGCAGCAGCACTAGTTATCCATCGCGGTGGTCTCGCTCTTTACGCAGACAGACAGACAGACGGTCGGACGGACGGATGGACAGACGGACAGACGGTCGGACGATCGGACAGGCACTGTCAGGCAGGCAGATATATAGACAGGCAGACAGGCAGTCAAAAAGAGAGCAAAACGATAAAACATGTTTATTATCTAAAATAAATCTGAGAACAAAACTGAAACATATGTGATGCATAAGACTTACCAAGTGACATACAGAGACAGACAGAGACAGACAGACAGAAACAGACAGACAAGCAGACACAGACAGATGGTATGAGTGTGTGGGTTAGAGAGAAGAAGAGAGACACGGTTATGTGGAAAGATAGATAGACAGAGAGATGGAAGGACGGATTGACGGACGGAGTGTTGGATGGATGGATGGATGCATGGATGGACGGATGGATGGATAGATGGATGGATGGATGCATGGATGGATGCATGGATAGTAAGGTTGTCCACGAATGTACAGTGAAAACGTTTAGAAAGATTCGATTCGACCAGAGTTTCGTGCAGTTGAGAAAACCTTTTTGAATGTCCACTTAGATGGAAAATTGATGAAAGACACTACAAACTTTGTGGACCACAAGTCAAAGACTGACAGACGAGCGGTTGGAGTAACTGGATGTGATAATAACAAAGTAATGGGAATTGTCAACGTTACCTTTGGTACTAGGCAAGCACAAGCCAACGCAACCTTTCAGTTACTCACACTTTGGGGAGCTGACATTGAGACATGTGCTTCGACACAACAATTCCTCTTATACTAGCCACGAGAAGACTATATATAGAGAAGTGATTGAACTCTATCTGTTGATATTTGGCTGCATGCATACAGACCAATGGATAAGCAGCTTCATTTCCTCCTGCCTGGTGCGTATACAACATGGTCCGATGGATGGCCACAGTCATTCATTGTGTGAAGATTTATTTGTTTATGGACCAGTTTAAGCTGACTGCTACTGAGACAAAGAATCCAACAGAATTTTGTCTGCTTGCAGCACATATTAATGTGGAGGAATGGATAGAATGTTAAGTGGCCCGTGGTGCCTCCCTTAAATGATTTGCTTCTTTTGAACAGAATCAAGCATTGTGTCATGATAAAGAAAGCTGTGAAGAAACTATAAAACCATCTGTGGTATCTTGGATCAAAGCTAGTTCCACTTTTCTCTTTTCCAACGAGACTTTTGATGATAAGAAGAGATTGCTTGCAGAAGCCACGATTCTGTGCGCAGATGACTGAAGCGTTCAAGGATCAAAATGTTCAGAGACAGAGATTGAATATCTAGACGACAAGCAATTTCATGAACTGGGTGCATCCTCATCAACTGCAGCTCTGTGCTTAGTTTGTTTTCAAGAAAGGAACAATATCACATCCTATGCAAAAAGGCAATTTTGAAAATTGTTTGGACCACCCGAATGGACAGATAGAGAGAGGCAGACAGGCAGACAGACAAATAGATAGATAGATAAACAGATATATAGATAGACATGCTGAGAGAGAGACAGAGAGAGACAGACAGACAGACAGACAGAGACACACACACAGACAGAGAGAAGACAGACAGAGACAGACAGAGATTGAGACATAGAGAGAGCAGAGAGAGAGAGAGAGAGAGAGAGAGAGAGAGAGAGAGAGAGAGAGAGAGAGAGAGAGAGAGAGAGAGTGACAGACAGAAGACAGACAGACAGACAGACGTAGATCATGATACGATGGTCGTCTTTTTCTCTTACGTTGAGATAGTAGACCATAGGTGAGTCGATTCCTGTCGTACAGACGAACAGTCTCGTTCTGTCGACTCGTATGACGGCTCTGACGTGGTTCTGACAGGACAATAGCTGCCAACAGAATAACAGACAATGCGACATCAACACCTAATTCAACTCACTCTCAATCACCTGCATCATCATCATCACAATCAGCAGAAGCTTCCTCTTGCAGTCATAATTAGTCAACGCTTTGTTAATTGAAGGAGAGAGAGACGGCTAATAAGCGTCGATTGATCTTTGCCGCCTTTCATCTCCTCTCCATGCAGCGTCATTCTTTCCCATCGGTTCTCCACAAGTCATAATCCCACGCGTTCACATGGAGAACTTTTGGAAACGGAAGATATCTATAATATCTGCAAAAGCTGTTATCCCGGTAAATGCATTAAACTTCTACCTGTTTCTGCTCAACTCTCTCTTTGTATCTGTCCAACTCTCTCCCTTTATCTATCCGTTATGCTCAGTCTCTTATATCAGTTCGTTCTCAACTTAAGACTTACCTTTTTCAAATTGCGTATGCTCCATGAAAAAGAGACAAATCTGCTTACCTCTTATGCTACCTCTCTTGGCTGTGGAACGCCATCAGATGCCTTGTGCGTCAAACACAGGCACAATAGAAGTTACTAATTACAATTGCAATTACAAATGTCATGTAATATGTCGTTATTTCTAAGAGCCATGGCAGAAGATCTGTGTCAGGGAGATCATCTAATTAATTGGTGCTTAGTCAAGTCAGGTCTGAAAAAGGCGGATAGTAATTGAGTTAGTCTCAGTGCCAGGTCAACATCTGGAGAGGTCAAAGCAAGACTAGATTCTGAACGACTTTGATAGACTGAGAAGGAGGAGGAAGAGCAGGAAGAGCAGGAAGAGCAGGAGGAAGAGGACAAGGAGGAAGGAGAGAAAGAAGAGGAGGAGGAGGAAGAGCAGAGCTGGAGAAGGAAGAGGAAGAAGAAGAGGAGGAGGAAGAGGAGGAGGAGGAAGTGAAGGAGGAGGAGGAGGTGAGTAGATAGAGGGAGTGACATCATGACCTAGGAACGATGTCACGAACGACCCATGGACAGGAAATTTAGTATCATGAGGAGGATGTGAAGGGGAGGAGGAGGAGGAGGAGGAGGGGAGGAGGAGGAGGAGGAGAGAAGAAGAAGGAGGAGATGGAAGAGGAGAAAGAGAATGGATATGAGAGCGGGTGATTAGGAGAGGAAGAGACGAGAAGGAGGCGAAGATGAAAAAGGAAGAACATGAGGAAGACGAGAAAGCAGAGGAAGAACTCCAAGGTGAGGGAATCGGAAGAGGAGGAGGAGGTCGAAGAGGAAAACGTTTAATGACGGAGGAAGAGCTGGAAGAGGAGGAAGAGGAATGAGGATAAAGCAGAGTAAAAACGGAAGAAAACAAATGAGCTAAAGAGGAAGAGAGCATTGTAGCAGGAAGCGCTGTCTTGTTTGGATTGATGTTGAGCGGTGTAAATGAACGGAGGAGGAGAGACACAGACCGGATCTTTCCTTCGAGCCAGACAGTTGATGAGATGGTCTTGAATGGCTCCCACCGCAGACTGCGATAGGTTACTCGACTTGAGATAATTCTGCCATTAAACAACAAAGAAACAAAGAAGACAATTAGCCAATTAAACTCTAGCCCTAATTAATTCTTAAATGATCCAAACCGTCAGATAATTTCACTTAATGCAGACGCCATGAGTGACTTACGATTCAACATCAAATGCAATCAAAGCTTATCATTGATTGGAGAATTGGTTGAAGTGAGATAGATGAGAGAAACCAGAAGAAAGGTTCTAGATTGGATACCTGAACACGGATTGGGTTTTTGAGCGCCATCGGTTGATGCATTCTTAATTAGACACCGACGCCATAGAAGTTACAATTACAATTAATGAGCTTCAAAGTACAATAGCTGCTAATTAGCAGTTAATGATCTGGAGACTAATAGAGCTTCTATGGCGTCATAATGACAGAGCACAAGACATCAATTATTGACGTTGGTTTCTTCTCCTGCGCAGAATTGATCGATTATATATAATTCCCGGTCAATCGATCTCGTCTGCTGGAGCTGTATCAGGTGTTTCCATGGACCATTGAGACGTTCATCAATCATCCCACACATGCAGTCTCTTCCTCATCCGCCTCCTCTCTCTTCCTCCATCCGTCACTGCTCCTCCTCCTCTTCCACCTGCTCCTCCACTTCTTCCTTCTCCTCCTCCAGTTCCTCCTTCTCTTCCTCTTCCTCTTCAAGCTCTATTCTTTTCCTCTTTCTTCAACTTTCATAATTTTCACGGCCAGATTATAAAAAATTAAAAGTGGAAGCGAATCCACAAATTTGTCTTTCAAACAATACTGACGCTATGACATAATTGAAACTTGAAAAATCTCTTGAAAAATTTAAAAGGGGTAATTTGGGAAATTGAGAAATCCCAGTGAAGCACATTGAGAGATTAAAATTCCCAGTGAATCGCATTGGGAGATTCACAATCCCAGTGAGACACAATCCATCGGTGCATATTGCTGAGGTCGTGGAATTCCTCGGAGACCCTGTCTGATAAATCGAGGCAGCCAAACAGGAACATTGAACGAAGAGCCAAGAGACTATAATAGATCGATATAGCACAGGAGATATTGGAAGATTTAAAGAATCTATACCACTGTGACTCATCGACAGAGAGGGAAAGAAATCGCTCTGGGACGAATTGATAGATCGATTGGCCAATCAGATCGGTCGACGCAGACCAAGACAGACAGACAGACAGACAGACAGACAGACAGACAGACAGACAGACAGACAATTACATCCTGGGAAGAGAGAGAGCATCTGGCAGAGCTGAGAGTGAGTGATAGAGATCCAGTATTTCTTTCGGCAAGTGGAAGATCTAAGAAGCGTATAATACGATGTTTTATTGAACTGTCAGAGAGCTGGCAATCGCGCGAATACACCATCACCGCCTGGAATTATCCATCTGACTCCACTTCCACCTCCACCTTCTACTGCTAAGGACTCCGCTGAAATTGGTCGAAAACGGTCGCATGGAAAGAATTGGACCGAAACGATTGAAACGGATTCGGTCGCCACTTGATAAACTGTTCGAACGACGACACCGAAACCGTGGCCGATGTTTTCATGGTCGTCGACGGAGGTGATCTATAATCTGTGTGGCAGAAACGTCGCCCGATTATGGCGCCGAATGTATGAAAGAACCGATGAATCATGAGATCCAATTACTCACGATTTCACTATCGCAAATTATTATCCACAACAGCCTTGTTTACACAGAGAGAGCAGCCAACTGATTCCATAAACTATTGGCGACTGCATGGTCCAACTATTTGGCTCACCCAACATGAACTTAATGAACCTCCATGGTACCATTGGGAAAGAGCCATTACCAGTATTGCATCATAGTAGATATTATTATTATTTATCACTAATTTATTTAGCACCACTATTTAATGAATAGGCGTTAATCGATGGCGCTGAGCATTTCTGAGAGAAGAAATTGCTCGAGTTCCCTACACAGTAAAGCGTCTCAGGGGAGGAGGATCGAACCCGAACTCTCCTCAGCACAAGGTGAGCGCTCTAACCAATCGACTTCCGTGTCCCACTAATGATGAGAAGGATGGTGATAAGGAAAAGATGGAGATAACGTGACAGAGCAACGGACAACGAAGGTATAAGGTATACAACGTCGAAGACAACAGCAGGTATACCTCGGATATGTAAGATGCATCCAACCGATAAACGTGATCCCTGTAAAGAAACACAAACTTCCATCATCAACTTCCGCACAA
>JACEVL010000073.1:1170000-1215000 GCA_020284085.1 Aporrectodea caliginosa
CAGAAACGAAAAGTGAGAAAAGCATTAGCATATATTCTGCTTCCAGCATTCATTCGAATGTTTTGAACTTCTGAACTTTGGGATAAGGGCGTTATCAGAAACAGTTGCCTTGTAGTGTGTTGACTATCTTATATAACATCGTTTATCTTACAACACCCACGACCGATAGTCTTTATCTTTCCATGGCATGAGAACGAGGGCAATCGTGTCTTTCGGGTGTACAGCGTGAGTTGGGTGAGCAGACGAAAGGTCAAACTTACGGAAAAGGTCATGCAAACAGATCACTTGGCGTTATATAAACACCATCGAACGACTTAAGTTGCGCTCCGTGCGGACTTCTTCATAGCCATTAGTTTAAAGTTTAAACCCTCTCACTCACTCAGGCACTCTCTCTTACTCTGTCTGTCCGTCTGTCTGTCTCTCTCTCTCACTCTGTCTGTCTGTCTCTTTCCGTGGGGTAAACATTTCTCAAGAGGAGAGCTGCATCTATTATGTCTGCCTAGGTACGTCTGTCTATGTGTCTGTGTGTCTGTCTATGTGTCTGTCTGTAGGTCTGTCTGACTGTCTGTCTATCTGTCTGTCTGTCTCTCTCTCTCTTACTCTGTCTGTCTGTCTCTTTCCGTGGGGTAAACATTTCTCAAGAGGAGAGCTGCATCTATTATGTCTGCCTAGGTACGTCTGTCTATGTGTCTGTTTGTCTGTCTCTGTGTCTGTCTGTAGGTCTTTCTGTGTATGCCTGCGTGTGCGTCTGTCTGTCTAATCGACCATTCAATGCGATCAGAGAACGGAACGGTGCAAACCAACACACTGTCTTCTTGACCCTTGAACACCTAGAAAGGTCATAGAAGAAGAAGAGCAGTCCCTTAAGCTAGCTCTGAGGCAGCCATGGGTACGAAGTATTAGCGACTTCATTTTCTTAGCCTCGGCATAAATAGGGGTGGGTGGCCAGTTCTCTCCCTCGTCGACTCATATTCACACCAACAGTGTACGGTCAGTGTACTCATTATAACTGAGTTGTCTAGGCCCTAGGGGGCGCAGGTATACGAGCAGCAATCTCGAACAGTTTCTGCCCTGGCGGAGATTTGAATCGCTGACCTCTCGACGGACAGATCACCACGATAACCACTACACCATCGCGTAGACTCAATCTAATCTAATCTTATATGAGGACTTCTATGACATCCGTTGTTATGACATCCGTTGCTATGACATCCGTTGCTATGACATCCGTTGCTATGACATCCGTTGCTATGACATCCGTTGTTATGACATCCGTTGCTATGACATCCGTTGCTATGACATCCGTTGCTATGACATCCGTTGTTATGACATCCGTTGCTATGACATCAGACTGAGCATCCGTCATGAGGTCAATTAGTCCAGATGGTTTGTCTGTGATGCAATGGCTGACTGACTGTGGGGAAGAGACGAATCACACACACAGACACACACACACACACACACACACACAGACACACACACAGACACACACACACGCAGATGGAGACGAGAGGAGGGAATTCTTCAAGGTGGGCAGCAACTACAAAAAATCCTCAAGCAACGTGAAGAGAAATCTCCGCCTTTGGACGTCTCTTCTGAGCGGATGGGACACCGACCCCCACCACCCCATCACCCACCCTACCACCCCACCACCCACCCTACCGGTCTGATTGGTGTAATTAAACTAAGAGAGAAATACTCTTGGGAAATCAGAATCGGTGAGCTAAGACGAGACAGACACAGAGAGACACAGAGACAGAGACAAAGACAGAGACAGAGACAGAGACAGAGAGCTGGCGAATGTCGTCGTGAGTGCAAGAGTCGTAACTAATGGGAGTTGCTGTTGAATGAGTCGCAGTTGACTGACTGTTAGCAACGATCGCCTGACAGGAGAGAGAGAGAGAGAGAGAGAGAGAGAGAGAGAGAGAGAGAGAGAGAGAGAGAGAGAGAGAGAGAGAGAGAGAGAGAGAGAGAGAGAGAGAGAGAGAGACAGAGAGAGAGAGAGACAGAGACAGAGACAGAGAGAGACAGAGACAGAGACAGAGACAGAGACAGAGAGAGAGAGAGAGAGAGAGAGACAGAGAGAGAGAGAGAGAGAGAGAGAGAGAGACAGCAGAGACAGAGACAGAGACAGACAGACAGAGACAGAGAGACAGAGACAGAGAGACAGAGAGACAGAGAGACAGAGAGACAGAGAGAAAGAAAGAGAGAGAGAGAGAGGAAGAAGAAGAGGGAAGAAATAAGAAAGAAAGAGAAATGAAGAAGAAGAGGGAAGAATAAGACAAACGAAGAATAAATGTGACCGTGCATGGAATAACCCGGCCAAAGTCGCGAATACTGAGACGTCGCAAATCGAGCGGAAAGGTCATGAATGCGTAAATCGGTAAAAAAAAGTTTTTTTGCCATCATAATATTAATTATTAATATTTCAACTATCAAATCCCAGAGTTACAGGTCAAACAAAATAATACAAATATTTTTATTTTTATTTTTTTGTACATCAGTGTTATTATTTATTCCTTGATTCGGACGAGTCAAGCGTGCGTTTGTTTTAATTTCGCCGATAATCTTCTTCTAATGGCAGCCTCATTAATTATTCATGTTCTGGACTACTCTTTTCTGCTGAAGCCGTCTGTGACAACGGCAAGTGCGTACGAATACAGCCTAATTACCTATGAATATTTATTATGAGATGGTCATTATAATCCAGAGACTTTAGACGGTCTCTGTTTTGGCTAATTCTGGTCAATACAGCGTTGCACGGAGGTTTATGGCTGTAGATTTAATTTTACAGCATGTCTGCATTCTTTTCTAAATGCATATGTACTCTAAATAAACGGTTTAAATAGCTTAGCAATTTACAATAAATAAATTTAGGAAGGGCGGCTCGCAAACTGATGTCTACACCCAAAGCGCCATCTGACGAAAACGAAAGTATTACGAATAACAATGGCGAGAACTGAATTGTACGCATGTTAAGTTGAACAAACCAGAACTCCAAACACAGGACAAAGAAAGCAGAGGAATAAGGAGAGGAAGGGGAATAATAATTTAGAGGAATAAGAGGAGGAATGAGAAGAGGAATAATGATAATCAGAGGAATCTCGTCTAAAGGATCATTTCCGATATATTATTAATGATTACTTCTGCAATAGTGATGTTGAAAATAACGATTAGAGTGACTTTAGTGACGAATCTGCTGCCGAGAATAACGATGTCTCGGTATAATCACCTCCGTTCCGATCGCATCTAGCGCTGCAGTAGGCATAGGCCAAATTAATTTTAACGAAACTATTAGCATCTATTTAAATCTATGCCACTGCTTCAATTTAATTTTCCAAGAAACGCCGTTTTACACCATTGGAAAGGGCAGAAATTTCTATACCTAGAACAATTAAGCTACTAAATTACGTTGCAAAATCTGTTCACTTTTGCAGAATTTATACAACGAAGTCAATTTTTAACGCGATTTCTCTGTAGGGATAATTAAATTTTACGACAATAGAGCATCTCTTTAAAGCTGTCCCATTGCTTCAACTTAATTTTCCAAGAAACACCGTTGATACCGTTGGAAAGGGCAGAAGTTTTTATATCTAGAACACTCTACTAAATTACGTTGAAAAATCTGTTCACTTTTACATCGTTCATCCAATGAAGGCAATTTTTGAATCGCGATTTCTCGTTAAAATGAGTTCTCAAAACGCTAGGACTTAAATTCTTTAAAAATTCATAAGATTTTTCATTTCTACAGATACAAATATACTGTTTACACCACATTACTCAGCAGTAACTGTAGTATTTAAAACAAAATTAAACTGATTTTTCAAAATTTCCGACTTTGGGAGGGTTTTTCCATGCACGGTCACAAATAAGAAAGAAAGAAGAAAACTGCGGCAGTTGGGCAGACATGCGCAGATTCCTGTAACAGAAAACGAAAACAGGACGAGGAAAGAACAGGAGGAGGACGAGAGAAGGAAGAGGAGAAGGAGGAGAAAGAGAAAGAGAAAGAGAAAGAGAAAGAGAAAGAGAAAGAGAAGGAGGAGGAGGAGGAGAAGGAGGAGGAGAAAGAGAAAGAGAAAGATGAGGAGGAGGAGGAGAATCAATGAATGGCTTCTGGACCGGATAATCTGAGATGTTAAACCTGAGAGTTAGTTATTCAGGTAGTGAGTCTGATGATCCGTGTCATTGTAAATGGAACAAAGGTACACCTGGCCATCACCCAAAGGATCCGATTCCAACAACATCATCATCATCATCATTAACACAACGACGTCTTTATGAGTGATTGAGGCTTTGGAGGAGGGGTTGGAGAAGCAGAGAAGCAGGAGGAGGAGCAAGAGGAGGAGCAGGAGGAGGAGCAAGAGGAAGAGGAGGAGCAGAGGAGGAGCAGGAAGAGCAGAGGAAGAGTAACAAGTGGAGGAGTAATAGACGATGACGAGGAGGAGGCGTATAGAAAGAGATCGTAAGTAGTGATATCTGCCTCTGTCTCGAATGCCCTCTATACACGTTCCTCCTAACAGACAATGGCGCATATAATGTATAGGACATAAGCAGCATTAAGTAGGTAAACGTCGTCTTCGTCTCAGCAGATCGACGGATTTGTTACCTGTCAGAGAATTCATCCATTCACATCAACAGATCCCAAGTGAGATTTATACAGCAGTATAAGGTCACGGAGGTCTCTCTGTCTCTCTGACTCTGTCTGTCTGTCTCTGTCTGTCTGTCTCTGTCTCTCTGTCTCTGTCCGTCTCTCTCGCAATTTACTGGGTGAGACTATAGCTTGAGTGTGGAAGACGACAGACAGCCGAAGAAGAGGCGGCTCTCTGTCTGTGTCTATGTACCGGTGTGTCTGTCTGTCTGTCTGTCTGTCTGTCTTTCTCTGGACGAAGAACAGAGGGCGAGAACCATTGTACGATGTTACAGTTTACACAAACCAGAACTCCAAACACAGGACAAAGAAAGCAGAGGAATAAGGAGAGGAAGGGGAATAATAATTTAGAGGAATAAGAGGAGGAATGAGAAGAGGAATAATGATAATCAGAGGAATAAAGAGAAGAAGAGGAATAAGAAAAAGATCAAGACAGATGAGGATTGGATGAATAGGAAGGGTGTGTGTGGAATTTGGGTGGGTGATGATGGGTGGATGGTGGTGGGTGGGTGATGGGTGGGGCATCTCTATCTCAGCAGAGAAGAGGGAGGCCATGGCATCGGCTAATTATCTGTAACAGATTCCAGAACCAGTCTCACGATCCAACCACCAGACAGGACAAACACAAACGCACACGATTCGAAAGATATAGAAGCCATTGGATTGGATTGGATTGGATTGGATTGGATTGGATTGGATTGGATTGGATTGGATTGGATTGGATTGGATTGGATTGGATTGGATTGGATTGGATTGGATTGGATTGGATTGGATTGGATTGGATTGGATTGGATTGGATTGGATTGGATTGGATTGGATTGGATTGGATTGGATTGGATTGGATTGGATTGGATTGGATTGGATTGGATTGGATTGGATTGGATTGGATTGGATTGGATAAGATCAGATTGGATTGGATTGGATTGGATTAGATTGGATTGGATTGGATCGATTGGATTGGATTGGTTGGATTAGATTGGATTGGTTGGATTGGATTGGATTGGATTGGATTGGATTGGATTGGATTGGATTGGATTGGATTGGATTGGATTGGATTGGATTGGATAAAGATTGATAAGATTGATTGGATTGGATTGGATTACCTGATGGAACGATTGGATTGGATTGGATTGGATTGGATTGGATTGGATTGGATTGGATTGGATTGGATAAGATTGGATTGGATTGGATTGGATTGGATTGATTGGATTGGATTGGATTGGATAAGATTGGATTGGATTAGATTGGATTGGATTGGATTGATGGGATTGGATTGGATTGGATTGAGTTGGTTGATTGGATTAGATTGGATTGACTTGGATTGGTTGGATTGATTGGATTGGATTGGATTGGATTGGATTGGATTGGATTGGTTGGATTGGATTGGATTGGTTGGATTGGATTGGATTGGATTGGATTGGATTGATGAATGACTGGATTGGATTGGATTGGTTGGATTGATTGACTGATTGGATTGATTGGATTAGATTGATAAGATTGGATTGATTGGATTGGATTGGATTGGATGGATTGGATTGGATTGGATTGGATAAGGTGGATTGGATCGGATTGGACGGATTGGATCGGATTGGATTGGATTGGATTGGATTGGATCGGATTGGATCGGATCGGGATCGGATCGGATCGGATCGGATCGGATCGGATCGGATCGGATCGGATCGGATCGGATCGGATCGGATCGGATCGGATCGGATCGGATCGGATCGGATCGGATCGGATCGGATCGGATCGGATCGGATCGGATCGGATCGGATCGGATCGGATCGGATCGGATCGGATCGGATCGGATCGGATCGGATCGGATCGGATCGGATCGGATCGGATCGGATCGGATCGGATCGGATCGGATCGGATCGGATCGGATCGGACATGGATCGGATCGGATCGGATCGGATCGGATTGGATTCGGATCGGATCGGATTGGATCGGATTGGATTGGATTGGATCAGATGGATTGGATTGGATTGATTGGATTGGATTGGATTAGATTAGATTAACTGGAGACGAACAGAAATGGAGAATTGAATGCCATAATTATGATAATTGAAATGACGACGTCATCTGTTCAAACAATAATGACGACATCCTAAAGAAACGAGATCCTCTGCCTTTGTCTGAGTCGAAGGAATAACACTAGACCCGTTCATCATCTCTGTCTGCCTCTCTCTTTCTCTGTCTGTCTCTATCTGTCTGATTATAGCCTTCTGTCTCTGCGATGGTGGTGATGAACTCGATGTCTCTGACAACGGGAAGCCAGTGTAAAGTGATCGAGACAATGAGAGGCTGGACGCAAACAGCCATCAGAAGATATCAGGAGAAAGAAAATGACCGGAAACATTAAGGTGACAGATGACCCTCCGTCCGTCCCTCTCTCCCTCTTTCCCTCTCTCCCTCCGTCTCTCTCTCCCTCTCTCCATCCCTCCTCTCTCCGTCTCCCTCTCTCCCTCCATCCCTCTCTCCCTCCCTCCTCCAGGTTCCCTTCCCTGTATACCTCCATCCATCGAACCTCTGATGCACATCCCTTCCACATCTTCCGTTTCCATAATTATCTCTGGTATCAACTGTCACTCTGCTCCAACTGCGGATGCTCTCCTCTAAAGTGACCTTCTATGAGACACAAATGAGTCAAAGTCTTATTATTATTGTAATTGTTATTGTTATTGTTATCATCATCGTCATCATCATCGTCGACGTCGTCGTCGTCGTCATCATCATCATCAAGTCAAACCACACCAGAACATTTACAAAGGGCTTAAAATAAGGATCGGTTCTGAATTCGGGACTTCTCAGCAGATAGGCTGCAAAGTTAACCACTTAAATAAGAAGCCAGAGGTGAGGTCAAGGTCAAGTCCAGTCAGCTGACGAAGAATCACGGCCACTCCTGGCTCCCATGGTGCATAGAGAGAGAGATGCCAGACCTGCATAGACCCACATTGCAGTCACTAATGAAACACAGGTTCCGACGCTCCATCTCTCTGCTCAGCCTCCACAGCTGCAGAGCCCAACCGATCGGAGATAAGATCATCTGTCTCACTCTCTGTCTCTCTCTCTCTGTCTCTGTCTCTCTCTCTCTCTCTCTCTCTCTGTGTCTCTCTCTCTGTCTCTCTGTCTGTCTGTCTGTCTGTCTGTCTGTCTGTCTGTCTGTCTGTCTCTCTCTCTCTCTCTCTCTCTCTCTCTCTCTCCAGCAGCAGCAGCAGTAGCAGCAGCTGTAAAGGTATGAGACGACGTCCAACTGGGATCTGATCGTCGAAAGAGAAGCAATCACAGCTAAAGGATTCCTCTCTCATCAAACTCTCAAAAATCACCTTCACAAAATAATCACACCGCACAACCCACGTCCTTCCATCCGTCCGTCCCTCCATCCGTCCGTCGTTCCGACCGTGCATTCGTCCGTCCATCCGTAATCCGTATATGTCCGTCTCTCTGACTGTCTCTCAACACGTCCGTCCATCCGTCTGTCCGTCGGTCCGTGCGTGCGTGCGTCTGCAGTCGTGCACTTGTCAGTTGTCGTTGCTGTGTTTGGTGAAAGGTCGTTGTGAGGAATTTCGAGTCGTTAAACTGATCTAATGGAGGATTGAAAGCCACGTCGAGAAATTCCGGAAGAAAGGCAGTTCACGGGAGAGATGCTGGTGTGAGTAGAGTATACGCAAAGAGAAGGAACTGCTTAGGAGGAGGAAGGACGAGGGAGGAGGAGGAGGAGGAGGAGGAGGAGGACGAGGAGGAGGAGGAGGAGGAGGAGGACGAGGAGGAGGAGGAGGAGGAGAAGAGAGAAGGACAAGGAGGAGGAGGAATGGAGGAGGAGGAGGGAGAAGGACAAGGAGGAGGAAGAACGAAGGAGGAGGAGGGGGATGTTCCGATACACACCATCAGACATGAAAAGAAATGGCAACCGACTGAGATAGACCGACCGACTGCATGCACAGACAGAGGCACACGCAGCCAGTCAACGAGAAGGACAACACTGCAAGCGCCAGAGAAAGGGACAGACAGACAGACAGATATATAGACAGATGGAGCTGTATGAGAAGAGAGTGGAATCAGCAGCAAGCATCTTTTAACGCCAAGCGAGATGCATGGGAGACTTTCAAGTGGAAGAAGCCAAGAAAGAGAGAAAGATGTCCAAATGATGTATCGGTCTCCAGCCACTGCAACCGACGAATCTCACAGATGAAGCTGAGAGAGTCAGAGAAGGAGGAGGAGGGATGGAGGAGAGAGAGAGAGAGAGAGAGACAGAGAGAGACAGAGAGAGAGAGAGAGAGAGAGAGAGAGAGAGAGAGAGAGAGAGAGAGTCAGAGAAGGAGGGATGGAGGAGAAAGAGAGAGAAGGAGACAGAGAGGGAGGGAGACAGAGAGGGAGGGAGAGAGATAGAGGGAGGGGCTAATATCGACACTTTGAAGGAAGGGAAGGGAAGGTAGACGTGAGGTGGTATAGAGATAAATCAGAGATATGATCATCATCGGATCAGATGAAAGGCAGAGTAGGAGTATAGAGGCATCGACATCTCAACCAAAACAGTAAATCGCCTGTTAATTGCCAACAGCTTCAGCCACCGATAGCCAATCATCAAAAGCAGTTCTTAAAGAGCAAGCTGCACCCATCTCCCCTCCTCTGCCCAATCCCCTGCCAATCAGAGGCGGACAAGCAAAAGAGCAACCCGTTCACCCCACCCAACCCCATTTGACTTTGTGGCAGGCCGCTCCAATTTGTTTCCACCCTCCCATTCCACCGGTTAGAATGCGGTCGTATTTGAAATTGCCCTCCTTCCATCGGTCGTGAGTGCACACACGACCATACAACAGAGCATCGATGGCGCTGGGTAATTGTGAGTGCAGGACTTGATCAAGGTCCCTACACAGTAACTGTCTAAGAGGAGAAAGATCGAACCCTTACTCTCAGCGTTACAAGCTAAGCTCTCTAACCACTCGGCTACTATTCCGCCATTGTTCGTACGAAGGTTGCCTAGGCAACTAGTAAAGTTACAGAAGATCGTAAGAATGAGGGCTTCTACTTAAATTAATTGACTGATGGTTTGAATAATAATCTTATACTATAATAAAACTCAAAGTTTGTCCTTCCGTTTGTTTGTTTGTTTGTTCTGCCACTAAGGGCTCCAATCCAAAAGGGAACGCTTTAGCGATTTGAAATTTTTTACAAAACACTCTTACAGGAATATGTTTGCAAACTCGACTATTTTCAGCACGCAATTTACTTTAAACGCTGATATACGGACATTTTAAATTTCATACTATCACACTAGCTGATAAGGTGCGAAAGAAAGCTCTGCGGATACAACGGAAAACGAAAACAGATGATAGGAGACCTTAAAAACTCTCAGTGGCTTAACAAACGCTCTCGAAACAGACGAATATTTTCATAAACTCTTCTCCAAATTAAAATGCCATCAACATAGAATCAACAAAGCTAAATTAGTGAGACAGACACAGACAGACAGAGACACACAGACATACAGACAGATACAGAAACAGAGAGGCAGAGAGAGACTTGGCCATATATTGCGGAAACCGAGTAATGTTGATCCCTTCACTAGCTCCCTTCCTCCTCTCCTTTCTCAGCACCCGGACGACGGCCATTCTGGTGCCAATCGCAGAAGGTGCACGCAGTGGGAAAGAGGTGGTAGAGGGTGATGGGGAGGACATTTGCTTCCATGGCCAGATGGAGTGGGGAGGAGGAGAGGCGCTGGAATTCTTGGCAGACCGTTCGACGGAAATGTTGGCAGGCGGACAGCAGCTGGGGTCATTGGGGGCAACGAAGGCAGTCGCCAGGGACGACGGATGAACCCCCTCTGCAGTGTTACGACGATTATTGAATTGGCTTCAAGCGCTGATTACATTAGACGCAGATTGAAGTCGAAGACCACGTTGTGCCCTGTTGGATGGATGGATGGATGGATGGATGGATGGATGGATGGATGGATGGATGGATGGATGGATGGAGGGATGGATGGATGGAGGGATGGATGGATGGGGAGATAGGGAGGGATGGATGGATGGATGGATGATCCGGATGGATGGTTGGATGGATGGATTGGTGGATGGATGGATGCCTTTAAATGGTCGATCTCACGCGTTCTCATGTGGAACATGGCCAAGTCTCTCTCGCTCTCTGTCTCTCTCTCTCTTTGTATCGCTGTGTGAGTGTCTCTCTCTCTGGTTCTCTCTGCCTCTGCCTCTGTCTATCCAGCTGAGTGTAAAACTGGACAGTCATTTAATGGCAAATTAATCCTCCGACAACTGATTCCAGCAGAGTGAGGAGGTCCTCCTCCTCCTCCACAGGTGCTCCAGCGCTTAAGTGCATGACACACTCCAGAGTGGAGAAGACGAAGAAGGTAGAAGAAAAGAAACAGTGAAGGAGCAAGACAAGGAGCAAGAGAAGGAGAAGGAGCAAGAGAAGGAGAAGGAGAAGGAGAAGGAGAAGGAGAAGGAGAAGGAGAAGGAGAAGGAGCAAGAGAAGGAGAAGGAGAAGGAGGAGAAGGAGAAGGAGAAGGAGAGGGAGAAGGAGAAATGAGAAGGAGAAGGAGAAGGAGAAGGAGAAGGAGAAGGAGAAGGAGAAGGATAAGGAGAAGGAGAAGGAGAAGGAGAAGGAGAAGGAGAAGGAGAAGGAGAAGGAGAAGGAGAAGGAGAAGGAGAAGGAGAAGGAGAAGGAGAAGGAGAAGGAGCAAGAGACGGAGGCAGAGGTAGAGGGACTTGAGTCGTCATCGTAACACAACAAAGGTATCCCTCCTCCTCTTTTTCTTCCTCCTCCTCCTCTTCTTCCTCCTCCTCCTCGTCCTCCTTCTTCTCTAGCTTCCCCTTAAACGAAGAACGACCCACACAGTGTCTGCACTTGAAACGACTTCTCTTCTCACTTCTATAGCGCCACGGTCCATACAAAACCCAAATCAGGTCGCGAAACTATGTATACAAGTTGATTATCAGCCGTAGATATCAAGTCAGAGTCTAGCAAGAAGTGCTTGAAATTATACAAGGCACTTAACAGGTGCTATGCTAACACCTAGGAAACAGACAAGCACACAGAGACACATACATGAAGACATATAGAGATACAGAGATACATACATACATGCATACAGACACACATACATACATACATACATACATGCATATAAACATAGATGCAGGTATAATCAGATGGATCAGGAATCCAATTCATTTGAAATTCAAGCAGAGGAAATGACAGCCAACTAATGAAAAACAGAGAAATGAAATTGCAAATAAATCATAATTAACCAAACCTCATTTCACGCGGCGCAATTAATTGGACTTTCACGATGAATAATAAAAGTTGGAAGTGAATTGCAATCAACCATTAATATTATCCATCGATTTCTAAAAAGCAATTTCTCATCATCCTGAATTCACTTAACATGATTATAATGTCGCACGTTTCCTCTCCCAAAAAACAACCCAATTTATCTCTACTCAAATTTAACCCATATTCAAATTCACCGTTTAGTCGACACCTCATAGTTATTGCTCTATTTATAATCTGTATTGTATTTTCTCAGAAACAAACATCCGACTAAGTTTCTAAAGTCCGACACTTGACGAGTTTAGAAGTAGATTTTTTGGCAGAGATATTATCATCCGTTTTCAATGCACCGTTTCAACAGGCAACAGCGCTTCCACTGTATACGAGCTCTAATACTGAAACGCCTTTAAACGCATCCACTTGCTGCCTAGTCACCGTATTGCCTCAGGGCCATTCCTCTTTTCCCTAGTCATCGCATTTCCTCACGGTGATTCCTCTTTTTATCCATCTAGTTTAACTTGCGGGAATCTTGATTGCTTGCATGCATCTTGATTGATTGAGCCACAGGCTAAATAGTCAAATCTTGCGACGACTAGTTCGATCACTTACAATCATTCAATCGTCGTGAAACTTGGCAGACAGACTCGCCCGCGCACACACTTCATTCTATCAAAATTTCAGCTCCCCAAAAAGAGGCTAGCTTATAGAATCGGGGACTCAACTTTTCGAATCGGGGAATCCCCTTTTCCGATACGCACCGTTGTGATTGGCCAGCGTTGTGATTGGCTGCAACAATAATGGGTGCGCTGCCTCGTTAAGCGTGCTATGTTGTAAAATGAACGCGGACTATTTTCAGAGTACACGTTATAGGATACTAGATGGATATAGTAAAAAACTTTGTTTTTACAATTGGTTCTTTTTATTATCCATCTACTTTAACTTGCGGGAATCTTGATTGATTGCTTGCTTGCTTGCTTGCTTGCTTGCTTGAGCCACAGGCTAAAAAGTCAAATCTTGCGACGACTAGTTCGATCACTTACAATCATTCAATCGTCGTGAAACTTGGCAGACAGACTCGCCCTCGCACACACTTCATTCTATCAAAATTTCAGCTCCCCCAAAAAGGCTAGCTTATAGAATCGGGGACTCAACTTTTCGAATCGGGGAATCCTATTTTCCGACACGCAGCCTTGTGATTGGCCAGCGTTGCCATTGGCTGCAACAGAAACGGGTGCGGTGCTTGATTAAGCGGACGCTATGTTGTAAAATGCTATATATTTGTAGAGGTAACTGCTTAATATGACGGATTATAGGATACTAGATGGATATAGTAAAAAACTTTGTTTTTACTATTGGTTCTTTTTTATCCATCTAGTTTAACTTGCGGGAATCTTGCTTGCTTGCAATCTTGCAATCTTGCTTGATTGCTTGCTTGAGCCACAGGCTAAAAAGTCAAATCTTGCGACGACTAGTTCGATCACTTACAATCATTCAATCGTCGTGAAACTTGGCAGACAGACTCGCCCTCGCACACACTTCATTCTATCAAAATTTCAGCTCCCCAAAAAGGCTAGCTTATAGAATCGGGGACTCAACTTTTCGAATCGGGGAATCCTATTTTCCGACACGCAGCCTTGTGATTGGCCAGCGTTGCCATTGGCTGCAACAGAAACGGGTGCGGTGCTTGATTAAGCGGACGCTATGTTGTAAAATGCTATATATTTGTAGAGGTAACTGCTTAATATGACGGATTATAGGATACTAGATGGATATAGTAAAAAACTTTGTTTTTACTATTGGTTCTTTTTTTATCCATCTAGTTTAACTTGCGGGAATCTTGCTTGCTTGCAATCTTGCAATCTTGCTTGATTGCTTGCTTGAGCCACAGGCTAAAAAGTCAAATCTTGCGACGACTAGTTCGATCACTTACAATCATTCAATCGTCGTGAAACTTGGCAGACAGACTCGCCCTCGCACACACTTCATTCTATCAAAATTTCAGCTCCCCAAAAAAGGCTAGCTTATAGAATCGGGGACTCAACTTTTCGAATCGGGGAATCCCCTTTTCCGACACGCAGCGTTGTGATTGGCCAGCGTTGCCATTGGCTGCAACAGAAACGGGTGCGGTGCTTGATTAAACGGACGCTATGTTGTAAAATGAACGCGGACTATATATTTGTAGAGGTAACTGCTTAATATGACGGATTATAGGATACTAGATGGATATAGTAAAAAACTTTGTTTTTACTATTGGTTCTTTTTATTTATCCATCTAGTTTAACTTGCGGGAATCTTGCTTGATTGCTTGCATCTTGCTTGATTGATTGAGCCACAGGCTAAAAAGTCAAATCTTGCGACGACTAGTTCGATCACTTACAATCATTCAATCGTCGTGAAACTTGGCAGATAGACTCGCCCGCGCACACACTTCATTCTATCAAAATTTCAGCTCCCCCAAAAGAGGCTAGCTTATAGAATCGGGGACTAAACTTTTCGAATCGGGGAATCCCCTTTTCCGATACGGAGCGTTGTGATTGGCCAGCGTTGCCATTGGCTGCAACAGAAACGGGTGCGGTGCCTGATTAAACGGACGCTATGTTGTAAAATGCTATATATTTGTAGAGGTAACTGCTTAATATGACGGATTATAGGATACTAGATGGATATAGTAAAAAACTTTGTTTTTACTATTGGTTCTTTTTATTTCTACTTTACACGTGTATAATACACTAGCATCTAGTGTACTTGCTAAACCTTCTTAACCTCCTTTAGCCATCTATCTATAGTATCTAGTGTACTACTAGCAAGGGGTCTGTCTGTCTGTCCGAATGCTATTGCATACAGTCTGAATGTCGCCAACACTAGTGAGCATAACGCAGCGAAGGGTCATTTGCTCCGAAATTCCGTTCAACTCGAAGAATGTGGTCCTCGGTTTTAAGGACACGGAGTCTGACGTAGAAGACCCACTGATGTAATTAATCCCTCTCAACTGGTCAACGTTTCGGACTGCTCTTGAGCAAAGTCTGTTACAAGGAACTATATGATACCTATCACTTATAGTATAGAAGGATAGAAAATACTTAAACGATGTAAAATCGTTATTTTTTAAATTCTCGTAAGAAGTAAAAACTATTGTCAGTTAGAGAAGTTGCTCTCACTGCTGTTAGGTTAGATGTAGGGCAACCGTTCATCACCTCCCACTTCTACCATAGTTAGTAATAAATAAGCCAAAGGTATGAGAATTGAGGAATTGTTTGAATCACGTGGCATAGCAGTAGGTCCATGCATATCAAACCCATTTCCTCCAATAAGGCACAATTTCTCCAAAACAGATGCAAGCGAAGGATTCCAACCATTATAATCTGGTTTATGCTTTGCCCACCAACACTGCATCCAAATCCCAATTGTTCTCTGATGGTCTGAATGGATCTTTAAACCAGAACACAACAGTAGATCTGCATCAGTCAGAAATGACACCACAAGAGACCAACTCAAACCAATTCTGTACCAGCCATAAAGACAATGTAGACCGTTCACAGTGGGACCTGTTTCTTTTTTTACAATAGATGCCTCTGCTGTCCTTGTGATCGCAGCAGCAGCAGCCAAGCGAAGGTCGTCTTTGTTGTCAAGAGTTTCCTTTCGTGACCAGTCAACAATAAACCATCGCACGATGATTCGAAGCATAATGAAGAGGATAATGATGACAGACGACCGCTCGTTCATTCGTCTCCTGGTTTCAGCGGCTGACATCTTAAGAGAATAACAAAATAGATGCTCTCGCATCCGCATCTGTAGCAACATCAGCATCGGGTCCTTGCAGAGGCGCCGTAATTGGTGGTCAAACAGGGTGCAATAAATAACCCTCACTTGCAGCAGCAGCAGCAGCAGCAGCAGGTTCCACAGCAGAGGCCAATGAAATATCAATCAGCCAAGCATGGCATTCGTTGCTACACGTATTTCGAGGATCTCTTAATCGCGGCGGCGCTCTACAAGGCCGACGCCGTTCGTTGATCAGCGTCAAGGCTTCGTACTAGATGGAATTATTGATGAGCAAATGTCCTTCCATGGATGGACGGACCGACCGAGGTGGACCCTTCGTCCGCTCCATCTCATCCATCAACAATCAACAGCTTTTCAATCAACACCATTATTAGCAACACTGGATATCGCCAGCCACAACAACCACCTTCAGAATCTGTAGACCAAGAACAGACGAACTAAAGACTAAACGATCCCTCTGTCAGAGGGAGCATCATCTATCTCAACTTGTTTTTCCTCGTGCCTTATCTGGAAAGCCAATTTTCGGAAACCACTGAAACAAAGTGGAAGCATTGCATAACTTAAGTGCCAACGGATTTCTCGTTTATGGTCGAGATGTCAACCGCAACGATAACCAGAATAAATGAAAAGTCACAAATCAAAACTACATCTGACTGCGCGACACAACAGCCACGGACCAGGTCCAACTCAGAAGTCTGTCAGCTGTGGCAGCGTTAAGCAAAAATAAAAGTTATGGAAAAACCAAGAGATATGAAATGGAAAAGAAAAACTAAAGACACTTAGACCTAAACTGGTTCAACTGCGCACATTCAGGTTATTTATCTGTGGCAGGAATCGAGGTTGAAACGAAGAAGACAATAATATGCAACTGTATTTGATACAATACAATACATCTGTATTTCATACAATACAAAACAACTGTGTTTTATACAATGCACAGCTCTTCAATAGCAACCAGAAAACCGTACCTACAAAAATACACTTCGTTTGATACAATACAATACAAATGTATCTGATACAATATATTACACCTTTAATTCATACAATACAAAATACAATACAATTGCCTTTCACATTTCAGAAGTGTACAACTGTTCATAGAGGCCGGACGCTCAAAGTAATCGTCAGTCAATGTCAGGTACGTAATACATGTAAGTCACAGCCGCAATTGCACGTATTGCCACAGTTACACCGCCTCAGATCCTAACAGCTCCCTTCCAACTACGACGCTTTCTACCATCATTCACTTCATCACGAGCGGAAGCACACAGCTTGACCCATATCCCACCACTCTCTCCTTCATTCTCACAACCACACAGTGTTTTCCATCGACTTAAAAAAACAAATCCATGCACACACAAAACCAATCCGTTCCGGAGGATTCTGAAAATCTATCTGCAAACGTTGGCCTCAACTGCGATCATCATTTGCCTGCAGCGTATAATCTCCGTCGAATGGCGTCAACTGTTAAACAGTTTAACGCTGGACTTCAATCAACACAAAGAGATCTTGTGACGCCTGCGACAATCACGAACCGCTTCTCATCGAATTAGATTACAAGAACTGAGAAAAGGAATCGAGAAGGTCACAAAGAAAGAAATTCCGAGAATACATCACATGAGATTGCCAACGAAGGCCTTTCGCAGAAAACACCACCACCGTCACCACCACCACCACCACCACCAGCAGCAACTATGACGCTGAAGGCAATAGGCAAAAACGTGATGGAAAGCCCGAACCATTATAGGAAAATCGAACAATGCGTAGCAGCGACGGAGAGAGAGCGAGTGAGCGCCGGGCGGACAATCACCGCCGCTGCACGGGTGCTGCTGCTGCTGCTGCTGCTGCTGTGGTCGGTGGGACTCGGTCGTTCCTCGAATGACGGACGGACGGACGGAGGCAAGAGATAGTGTTTGTGCAATCAGTGACAGCCAATGCCAGTTTCAACCGTAACCCTTAATCAAATATTTGCATGATAATGCCACCAACAGCGTTGACGAAAGTGCTGCCACCTACAGTGCAAAGAAAACTGCGACCACCACCTCCTCCTCCTCCTTCTCCTCCTCCTCCTCCTCCTCCTCGTCTTTACGGAAGAGGATCTGGTATAAGAAGAAGGAGGAGGAGGAGGAAGAGGAGGAAGAGTAGGAGGAAGAGGATGCGGAGGAGGAGAGGCGCTGGTGGCGGATGATGTGTGTCGTCGCAACCTGACGAAAATGGCCGTTCAGCTGTCGGCATCAATTTCGCCGAACAAATGGACCGGTATTTGCTTGCCTCTCTGCCTGCCTGTCTGCCTATGTGCCTGTCCTGTCTGTGTGCTTGTGTGCGTAAGTATGTGCACCGTGTGAATCTCGTTGGCACAAAAGATAACAGATGAAACCTCAAGGACATCGCATCCAGTACAAATCAACAGCCAGAGATTCTGGCAAATTCGAATCTTCTGCTGAGCGATGACAGACCGATGCTACTTCTGCCTCTGCAACCTCAGCCTCTACTTCTGCTTCTGTCTCTACTTTTGCTGCTGCTGCTGCTGATAGCGCAATAGTTTGGTTTACATAACGGAGGGTGGGGAAGGGGTGGTAGGAAAGTCTGAAGAGTTGAGCGAATTAACATTCATTCGTGCACTACAGTTTATCATTCCAAAGGACAGACGGACAGACAGACAGACAGACAGACAGACAGACAGACAGACAGACAGACAGACAGACAGACAGACAGACAGACAGACAGACAGACAGACAGACAGACAGACAGACAGACAGACAGACAGACGAGAGGACATCAAGTGCTTTCCAATGATCGTAGTCATCGTTATCGTAAACTCCACATTTCCAAAGCGCTACAGTCCAAAGCTAAGCGCCAAGGGCACCAGTCTATTCACGAGCGCTGAGGTTCTTAGGCGAGACTTGATGTTATAAGTAATAGTTATTAAATGATCTAATCTAGTGGCTTCTTTAGAGTCGTTAACACAAGGCATCAATTGATGGATGTACATCGTCCACAAAAGAAGCCAGGTTAACATTAACGTATACTCTTCATTTCTTACAAGGCTATGTATACCTTAAGGATCTTCAACGTGGCGCTATATAAATATCCATGTACACAGACGTTGATGTAAGACGTTCACTGTCTTATAAGAATGGAACGCACTAAGGATTCGCTTCTTTGATAAGTTGACTGTAAGAAAAGAATTTCAGTGGCATAACTAATCCTCGTAATCTGAGACGGAGAGCGGTCTGTGTTCTCGTGGAAGCGCCAGATATCAGCCGCTGAACAGGTAGACACTCCACTCCGTTCAATGACCCTCTCTCCCGTTTAGCTATAGATCAACTGATATCTGGAAAGTTCCAACAGTGATGCCAAGAAAAGGAGGGAGATAAACGAAGCGAAAGCAGGACCAGCGGAGCAGAACAAAGAGAGCAGCAGCAGCAGCAGCAGCGCATCGAACATCAGCGTCGAGGGAGAGAAGAAGAAGAAGAGTGAGATGTATGGAACAAGTGGTCCGATTTATTTGTCTCCATGGACCCATAACTGCCAATGGAATGGCATAAGAAGACGACGATGACGACGACGACGAAGAAGAAGAAGAAGAAGAAGATATGCGGAAAGAAATTGGACCGACTTCAGAAAGAAGCATTTGGAAAAATCGATGCAATCGCAAAGACTGACTGACTGCAGAGCCAAGAAAGACGATCGAGAGGAGGGAGAGAGCCAACGACGACTGCAGTCTATGCCAAAACAATTCCACTTAATGGATCGAGAACCGATCGCTCTGCCTTTTCAAAAGAAAGGCAAAACGACGACCAATGCATGCCGTGTGTTTTCCTACAGATAAAACTTCAAGTCGTATAGAAGCGTAACCGTCTAAGCCAGACCCACATCAAACGCACTAAATCTTACATTTTTACATCCCATAGCGGCATAGCCCAGGCAGCCAGTGTGTGTGTGTGCGCGCGCGCGCACTTTGCAGAAAGTTAAAGAAAGCAGCATCTTAAAATTGCATAAACAGTGACTACCTGAGCTATAGCCTATATAGTATACCTAAGAGTTAAGCTTTGATGTGGGTGTGGCTCTGCCCTGTTACCTGCGATGTGCCTGCCTTCTTATGTATACCGCAAGGGCTTAGGTATACCCAGGTTCAAGTTTGGGTGGTCACAGATCCCCTCAATCCCATATCGAAGGCGGACCGACCTTCCCAATTTCCGTGGTGGTGGGGCCATCTACCAGGAGTGGCCTTGCTCCGAAGATCTGCTTCTGAATGATCTGGCAATTGATGCTACTGCAGAGGCCAGAGGAATGTTATTGCTCGCCATAAATGTTAAGGTTGGCAGCTGAATGTGGTAGAAACCACACATTGTTTATCAGTTGGTCCAATGCATTGAAACCATTCACTTTCACAAAGATAGGGCTGAAAAGTGCTTCAGATCAGACGTACAATACAATACAATACGACTTGATATTGCCCTCTTTCCAAAGCTCCAAAGCTCAGAAGTGCAGACACCATGATAGAACATTCCGTTGACCATCTGTGCCTGAATGACTGGCTCAAGGTCCCAATAGACTTTAAATCCCTCCTGAGCGGATGCCCTGAAAAGGCGTCGCATAATTTCTCTCAATGAAAGCCTGAATTCCAGTACAATGAATTTTTAAACTACAATTAGATAACAACAGGCGAACAGAAAAGTCAATGGATTCGTCGGAACAATGATCGGACGGATGGACGGACGGACGGACGGACGAACGGATGGATGGATGGACGGACGAACGGACGAACGGACGGACGAACGGACGGACTGACGGTCGGAGGACGGACGGCAGACCTGACTAAGCACTCATCGTTGTTGCTATCGCATCGCAATAAACGGCCAAATAAATTCTGGCCACCAGAGGGAATCTCCGGTGCAGAGACCCCGTCGACGACTGAGAGCAGCAGCAGTGTGCTGCTGGGGCTGATACATCAGATGCATCAACAGAATGATGTCCATTGGGCGGATAAAAAACAGTCCCAACTCTCTCAGCTGAACGAGGGACTGTACGCTGAAAGCTCTACACTGAAAAGCCATCGACTCCCTGGAGTGTGAAGGACGTCGACATCGAAGCAGCCACACACTCACTCCATCGGCAAAAACAACGTCGACGAGACGAGAAAATATCGCCGACGATTCTGAGTGAGAGGTGACATCAGTCAGGAAAATGGGAAGCTCTGCTTCTACTTAGGAAAATGGGAAGCTCTGCTTCTAGTTAGGAAAATGGGAAGATTTGCTTCTAGTTAGGAAAATGGGAAGATCTGCTTCTAGTTAGGAAAATGGGAAGCTCTGCTTCTAGTTAGGAAAATGGGAAGCTCTGCTTCTAGTTAGGAAAATGGGAAGCTCTGCTTCTAGTTAGGAAAATGGGAAGCTCTGCTTCTAGTTAGGAAAATGGGAAGCTGTGCTTCTAGTTAGGAAAATGGGAAGCTCTGCTTAACTATAGTTAGGAAAATGGGAAGCTCTGCTTCTAGTTAGGAAAATGGGAAGCTCTGCTTAACTATAGTTAGGAAAATGGGAAGCTCTGCTTCTAGTTAGGAAAATGGGAAGCTCTGCTTAACTATAGTTAGGAAAATGGGAAGCTCTGCTTCTAGTTAGGAAAATGGGAAGCTCTGCTTAACTATAGTCAGGAAAATGGGAAGCTCTGCTTCTACTTAGGAAAATGGAAAGCTCTGCTTCTAGTTAGGAAAATGGGAAACTGCGTCTATATAATTAAGAAAATGGGAAGCTCTGCTTCTAGTTAGGAAAATGGGAAACTGCATCTATATAATTAAGAAAATGGGAAGCTCTGCTTCTAGTTAGGAAAATGGGAAACTGCGTCTATATAATTAAGAAAATGGGAAGCTCTGCTTCTAGTTAGGAAAATGGGAAACTGCATCTATATAATTAAGAAAATGGGAAGCTCTGCTTCTAGTTAGGAAAATGGGAAACTGCGTCTATATAATTAAGAAAATGGGAAGCTCTGCTTCTAGTTAGGAAAATGGGAAACTGCATCTATATAATTAAGAAAATGGGAAGCTCTGCTTCTAGTTAGGAAAATGGGAAACTGCGTCTATATAATTAAGAAAATGGGAAGCTCTAGTTAGGAAAATGGGAAACTGCGTCTATATAATTAAGAGAATGGGAAGCTCTGCTTCTATAGTTAGGAAAATGGGAAACTGCGTCTATATAATTAAGAAAATGGGAAGCTCTAGTTAGGAAAATGGGAAACTGCGTCTATATAATTAAGAGAATGGGAAGCTCTGCTTCTAGTTAGGAAAATGGGAAACTGCGTCTATATAATTAAGAAAATGGGAAGCTCTGCTTCTAACGAGAATCATTTCAACGTCGCTGTTTCAAAATCCGACAAATCCTCGGATGAAGGAGGCGCAGTTGCAGCAACCAGGCATGACACCAGACTGCAGGCCTTGTAAACGCACAGCTATGAGGGAATCGGCAGAGGAGGAGTAGGAAGAGGAGGATAGGAGGAGGGAGGAGTGGAGGAGGGGAGGAGGAGGGAGATGAGGAGGGAGAGGAGGAGGAGGGAGAGCGGCCTTTGAAGTGAGACGGGCGTTAGAAAATCATTTAGTTGAATTGGCCAATCATGGGGTCAATGGAGTTCATGAACTGACCTACATTCCTCCAGTGCTTCACGCGGCTCATTAGATCCACACTGAATAGCATTTCTAATTGGAGGTCATGACCTTAATTGGCTTCAGAGAAAGTCACAAAAAACGAACTGTAACGATGATAATAATAATGAAATAATAATAAAAAATAATAATAACAATAATAGTTCGAGGAGAAGGTTTTTTCACTAATGCATTCATTGTTTTATTCCTGAAGGATCATTTATACCTACAAAAAATAATAATAATAAAATAATAATATATTATTATTATTATTATTACTACTACTACTATTAGTATTAGTCTTATCATTAATATTATCATTAGTACTGCTAGAATTAGCATCATAATTATTATTAATATTATTATTATTATTACAATTTTTTTTAGTATCAGCAGTAGTAGTTACTAAAAGTAGTAGTTGTAGCTGTAATAGAATTACAAAGCAAACGTCGAGTCCAATATAGTATAGAGTAGACTGAGAGGTTTTAGATTTCAATGCTTTTATTTGAGGGTGTCATTGTTTATAATAATTGAAGTGTGAATATTGACAGACACAGGTTTAGAGAACGCTGAGATAATTGGCCGACTGTTAAACCCTTCCACCCGATCCGTTACCCACCTCCAACCTCCCGCTCCTCCCACCGGTTCTCCTCCCACCGCCCCTTCCCTCCCACCGTCCCTCCGTCCGTCCCTCCTCCCCCCTCCTCCCACCGCCCCTCCTCCCTCCTCCCACCGCCCTTCCTCCCACCGTCCTTCCTCCCACCGCCCCTCCTCCCACCGTCCTTCCTCCTTTCCACTTGAAACCAGTTGCACACCTGCGCAGATACATCCACAGTTCCGTTTAGACGAGGATCAACTCAGCTCAAAGAATTATCATCCGTTACGTATATACTCCATCCCGTTCGTCCTCCTCCTCCTACCCTTCCTCCTCTGCCTCCTCCTTCTTCTCTTCCTCCTCCTCCACCTCTTCCTGCTCTTCCAATTGGAAAGCCACTGATCCGCTAGTACTGCATGGTACTGCTGCTGCTGCTCATCTCTCTGATCACTGATGAACGGTGGTTTGACGCTAAGTCTGAGCCACTTCGTTTGAAGCCTCCTTCTCTCATTGGAAACAACAATAATTATTTATGGCGGTCTACATTGTTAAACCAATCTCTCTGCTCAACACAAATCGCCCATCCAGATCATCCGTTGGTGGTTGTTCAGTGGGTGGTGTGCTATGATCAATTGGCTGGTTAACATTCATTCATTCATTCATTACTTGAATTTTGTATAGCGCCTCTTCGCGAGAACTACTCAGCGGCGCTCCCAACCCAAGCGCGGGGCGTGCTATGTTCTATTGACCGGCGTGATGTACAGTCAGCGATCGGGGTTCCAGTGCCCCTCCCCCTCCCCTAGATAGAAAGATGTTTCCAGATTTCTGCGTCAACTGTGCCCCCTAGCGGACTCAGTTAGAGGACTCAGTTATCAAATGAGTAGGGCCTATACACTGACTGCTGCTGGGAAGATAAAGTAGTGAGGATTGAGGACGGGTCACTCATCCAATCACACTCATGCAAAGAAATGCCGAGGCTGGGAAAATAAAGTCGCTAATACTTCCAACAACTTGGTCTGGTTTGCTGAAGGGATTGCAGCTTCTTCTTCTTCTTCCTCCTCCTCTTGAGAGGCTGGAGAGAGCGAGCGAGAAGAGAGCATCAGTCGAGGAGGAAGCACAGGTTATTTCAATTAGACGTCCTGGCTAAATGAGTTGTACTTATCATTAGCGAGTCAGCGCCTAACTGCCGACGACATGTGTTATCAAACTCAGAAGCACACATGGACGAGAAGCGCCGTCTAAGGGTGTTGAAAGACGATGCACCCAGAGTATAGATACACACAAACACACGCACAAACACACACAAACACACACAGACACAGACACAAACACACACACACGAACATATATACACACACACCCGTACTCAGCTATAATTCAAAGTTTTTATAGCCATCGACAAACAGAGAGACATTATTAGCATTTCCCACATCACTGTATATCAACAGTATGCTTGGATGTCCTCCTAGCTGTCTGTCCGTCTCCATTTGCTTGTCAGTGCGTGTGTGAATGTACCAATGGAGAGTGTGGTAGTAATCCAAACCATAGATTTATGAAGCATCCCGTCTCAGTCCTGATTCTGACTTCTATAGCGCCATAATCCTCAAAGCATCAATGGATGGAGGTGAAAACCAAATGCGTCAGATGATAAGACCCCGGATGTTGCTCATTCCTTCGTCTCATCCTCTGAGGCAAACAATCGTCTGATCTCCATTTTCCTCTTTATTCACTATTGCGTATTTATTAAGTGCCACTATCTAATGACCAAGCATCAGTCGATGACGCTGAGTAATTATGAGTGAAGGAATTGCTCATGATCCCTACACAGTAAAGCGTCTCAGGGGAGAAGGATCGAACCCATACTCTCCGCGTTGCAAGGCGAGCGCTCTAACCAATCAACCACCACCGTGTCCCACACGACAAAGACTTTCTCTGTCTCTCTGTCGAAACATGACCGAAAACAATTGCTCTGAGAATCGTAGAGCGTGACAAACCGCTTCCACAGCAGATTGGGCGCCAGATGGAAGAGTGTTATTGTTCTCCTTTGGATTCGTTACATCATTGTCTACATTGCAACAACAACAGCCATATGCTCTGCTCAGTTCGACAACAGACACAGATGACATTGTGTTGCCTGGCATAATATGAATCAATGTCCCCTCTACTACATTACATTACGAGGTCAGAGGAATGTAGTTGCTCCACATAAATTTCTACTTAGGCTACTCACTGAATCCGATCGACATTCGATCCAACCTTCATCAACGACTAAGACAATTAAGTCTCTCTCTTTGAGGCTGAGTTGGAAGTGACTCTGAGAAGAAATCTTACGGAAGGCGCTATGTGACTGACTGACTGACTGACTGACTGACTGACTCACTGACTCACTCACTCACTCACTCACTCACTCAATCACTCACTCACTCGTTAGACTGATTGACAAGATTGACTGACAGAAAGAATGAATGAATGAATGAATGAATGAATGAATGAATGCAGAATGACGAGCATGAAGTGACGAGCACAGACGAGACTGGCATGCATTCTTCGTTCATGCACTTACCCATGACAGGTGGTTGTGATGACTGGAGAGCCTTCTGAAATCCCGGTTGTACGAGGCAGAAGAGACCGATCAACACCGTCCATGATAATCCACACAGAACACAAAACGACGAAGATGACGACGATCTCCGTCCGTTGTTCGTTACTTCTTGTCTCAGCATCTTCATCATCACGCAACGGTTGCAGAGGCTGACAAAGTACGAAGATGCGACACCATGGCAACCATCGCTGACGCTGCAGCTTCCACCTTATAAACCGTCACAGAATCCATGACGAGAGTTCGTTTAAATTCGCTGTTCATTGGTCGTCGGTCGCACAGTCACGAGTCACCAGAAGAAGAAGAGAGAGTTTCCGTTACACGTTGTTCTTCCATGTGGCTCCATCCGACCAAGGCCACCGCCGCTGCTCACTGCATGGACAACGCAGCCATCCATCCATCCAGCCAGGCAGGCAGGTGCCCAGTGCCACGCGGACCGACGGACGGACGGAGGGGTGGGCTGCTGCTGCTGCTGCAACAGATACAGAGACAGAGAAGAACGGATGAGATGCTGTGGTCGACGTAGGACCGGAAGGGATTAACGCAATAATACGGAATCGTTTTGGTGGAGATTAATTGGCGGAGGATCTGAAGCTGGCAAAGTGGAGCAGGAGCATGGAGAGAGAGGATTGATTTCCCCCGTGGATGGAACAACTATGGAAGGATTGTACAGTTGGAATAAACCATAAGACAATGGGATCTCAGGGAAAAACAGAGGCACGCATACATAACTCTTACCTGTTGTAGAACAATTGCAACAGTTATACTTGTTTTTGTGCAATAAACAACAATTCAATTAACAATGAACGTCCTTACACAGTTCTCAGCCGAACATCTATACACAGGATAGCTTTCATAACGCATATGGAAATTCATCTGCAAAATGGAAATCTGTAATGTCAAAAGCAGCATCGTAAATGGTCGGCTTTTACTTCCCTCGGATGCTTTACAATGTCAGTGGTCATAGAATGGAACAGGTCGTTTTAACTGAATGACCTTAGACGACCTCTTGCGTCCTCTGGTACGATTGGATTATATCTGCTACAATGGCAAATGTCACTCCTACCACCTGGGACATCACAGACACAGACACAGACACGCACACGCACACGCACCCTGAACAGAACGGAAGCTAATGGCACCGATCACAAAGGATCCAATAAACTAAACAGGTTCTGCGGGGGAGCTTCGCCCCAGAGATTTCGACAATTTCGACCTCGAAATGGCAGTCACAAATTACGTCGTCATATCATCAACAATAGCAACAACAGCAGATGTACAACTGATGACGGCGTTTTCATATTACAACTATAAACTACTCGCATATTGTCGCAGCCAACAACAGCGAATGCGGTGGCGATGGGACCTGCATCGAAATGAAACAATACCTTTGACGCAAGAGCCACAAATAAAATCCAATCAGTCGCGGATGAAAACGATTTCCAATCAGTCACTTTGACAACTGCGACAACTCTCCTATCAGACATAAAATCTGACCAGCAAAATAGCGATCTAACAACGATAATAGCCTGAACGAGATGTGAGGTGGATCTTATATAGTATAAGACCATGGTTGGTGTTAAGGCAGAGGTTAACAACACAGGGTGAGACCATATAGCTGGTCTTAAGGCAGAGGGAGGTAAGACCACAGGAAGAAGAAGGGGGCAGAGAAGACCTGATTGCACCCAGTGAGATTATAAATGAAGAGGAAGCAGTGTACTACAAGAGGTTCTTGGAATTCATACCAAGCAGCGCAACAGGCATCAATTATTTACGAAACCCACGGAACCGCTGTGGCAGACATTCTTCAGTGCAAGAGTTGCAGACTTAGGGAACCGCTTTTATGATCGCACTGTCTCAGTAGACACATCCACAGCTTTTAAGATAATCACAGGAAGGATTGGAAAGTATTGGCCCGGCGTACACTTCGCAAATTGAAACGGTTCCTTAAGACAGCTGAAATATTCTCTGAACCATTTTATAAAGCAATACCAGCATGCTATAGAAGCCACTCAAAGCATAAACCAAAGAATGCAGCCTACAACCGTAAAATGTTAAGCACAACTTCTTACATGACCTTCAGTCACAGCTGATCAAAAGATGTTCCGAGTTGGATTGGCAGCCAGCCATGCGTGTCCGATTGGTCCTTAAACAGACTCCTCCAGCGATGATGAGAAAGCAGCAGAGCGGAACGTAGCAGAATCCCAGGTGACAGTCTCAGTGTTCACAAAGGACCAACAACCACTTGCAGATGCCAACCTAGCCCATGAAGTACTCCCATATTAGCCTAATATAGGAGTTCAACATCAAACCATCTGCATAATGATGTTTCATCTCCCAAATAAAACACCCACTTATCAAGGTTCCCAAACGCCGACAGCCTGAGGCAGGTGACAGAAGGTGACGACTGGCAACCCTATACTTGGACATAATGGAACAGGGTTTTTAATAGCTCAGAAAACATGCCATGCCCAAACGACATCTAAATAATGGTGTATCACGTGAATATCTAATGTTAATACAGTATAATTATTGATTGTATACACAGGAGAGTTGTAAAAGAGCATTTGGTTACTGATAGGCATTCGGGAATTAATGGTTTGGGGCCTTTGTATAACATATTCGTCAATAGAATTGTGAATGCGCTGCATTCGAATAGGGATGACTCATACCCTCTGTTCCCAGTTCCATTGCATTGTCTTGTGAATGGCTAAGGGAGAAGCATACAGAAAGACAAGGCCGAGAGAGAGAGAGAGAGAGAGAGAGAGAGAGAGAGAGAGAGAGAGAGAGAGAGAGAGAGAGAGAGAGAGAGAGAGAGAGAGAGAGAGAGAGAGAGAGAGAGAGAGAGAGAGAGAGAGAGAGAGAGAGAGAGAGAATGCCTGCAGTGCCAGCACGACACTGGACATGTTGCAACTGTGCCGTTTCTAATTAGGAGGCAATTGTGCCGTTAATAATGCAGACTAATTGAATAGAGCAGGCAACGGAGGAATATGACCAACAGCAGAGTCGACAATCGATGGAAGAGACGGAAGAAGAGACGGAAGAAGAAGAGGTGGATGGATGACTCTTCCAGTGGAAGAGGAGAAGGAAGGAAGGGCGGAGGACAGATCGCTTATCCAGCTCATCCGTCTTGGACGCCTTAACCGGATTATGGTGACAGCATCTCATGACATTCGACCTCCATCTGTCCATTATCTGACCACCCTTCGCCCTCATGACTGCTGACCTCCACCATCTTCTTCTTCTTCCTCTTCCTCTTCCTCTTCTTCCGCAGGTTATTCTGTTGCTGAAGCCGCTTCTCCATCACTGTCGTCTCCGCCGCCGCCGCCGCCGCAGCCACAAAAGAACAGCTACACATAAATGATTGCGTCACGTTGGCATGCTGATGCTATTATTGCTGCTGATGCTATTTCAGCTGCTGCGGCTGCTGTTGCAAAGAATGAAACTGGTCCGGTTGCTCTCTCTGTCTCTCTGTCTGCCTGTCTCTCTATCTATGCCTCTCTATCTGTCTCAATGTCTCTTTCTCTGTCTCTCTCAGCCTTTCTCTCTGCCTCTCTCTCTGCTTCTCTCTGTTTGTCTCTCTGTCTATCTCTTTGTCTGTTTCTCTGTTCCTGTCTCTGTTTCGGCCTCTGTCTCTGTCTCTGTCTCTGTCTGTGTGTGACTTTCTCTTTTTCTGCTAAATTAAGATGGATTTCTGAAGACATTAATTAAGTCATTGCAGGAAGACTCAATATTTCCACCTGAATGAACGCAACATTCTATCACCCCGTCAGGCATAACCAGTCTTTGCCCAAGCACGCTCACAGCATATATATACATATAATATACACATGTATATATACGGTAAGTACAGACATTATACATTCTATTAGAAGTATATATCAAATGACTACACTTGCCGAGGCAAACGTATAGGCAGAGATACACAGAGACAGACAGAGAGACAGAAACAAGCGTGCAGATGGAGAGTGACTATATATGGATGAGAGGAGAAGAGTGAGAGGAGCCATTGCGATGGTTTTCTTTTCAGGACAAGTGGCGCCCTCATCCATCCATCGCTCGTCGGCCATTCATTCATTCGACCAACTGCTGTCTACTCTCTTCCGTCTTTTTCGCATCCTTAGCCACTGAAGACATAAAGAGACTGAAATGTCTCAGCAATCCACTCAACAACAGTTACTGTCGACAGAAAACCGTACTAGAACTCAGAAGAAGCAGAAGAAGAGTAGTCTCTTAAAGCAAGCCCTGAGACAGCCATATATAGGTATGAAGTGTTAGCGACTTCATTTCCTAGCCTCTGCAGATACATGGGCTTGGGTGGTCAATCCTCTCCCTCGCTGTCTCATCTTCTCATCGACAGCGTACGGTTAGTGTACTCATTAGAGTTGAATTGGCTTAGGGGGAGGGAGTGCAGTTGGAGCGGAAATCTCGAAACAGATTTCGTCCCTGGCGGGAATTTAGAAATAATTCTCGGTAATAAAGGCAACACAGCCTCAACAGAAGCTAAGCAGAAGAAGCATCGTGATATAATACCTGTCATTTTGGAAAAGGTGCAAATATTCTTGGAAATTAATCGGCACTTTAAGGTCGTCGCTCAACTCATGCAGAGCGTAATATGGCTCTGTTCCATTTCATGGAAAAAGAAAAGCGAAAGATTTAGCATTTCCACAAAGTGCAAAAAAATCATCAGGTAATAACGTTGCACAGAAAGGTGGGAACTTAGATATCCAATAAAATAATTAGTATTATTATTTACCTTATTTTAAAAAGAATTCTCGAATCAACATATTTAGCAGGAAGTCTAATAATTTGTACTAATACAGCTATTACCACCACCACCATCACCACAACGACCACCACTTCCACCATCACCAGCACCACCACCATCACCGCCGCCACCACCACCACCTACCACCACCACTGTAGAAATAGGAATAATAATAATAATAAAATATTAATAATAATGATTTTTTTATTCATTGTTGTATGTTTTAGCACCGTTCTGTTACGAACAGAGGAAAGGCCAACCGAGTCAGCTGACACTGTTCTCCAGTCAGACAATTCAACTGGATGATGAGGAAGAGGAGGATTAAAATGCATCAAAAGAAACACGCATGAGAAAGAGAGAGAGAGAGAGAGAGAGAGAGAGAGAGAGAGAGAGAGAGAGAGAGAGAGAGAGAGAGAGAGAGAGAGAGAGAGAGAGAGAGAGAGAGAGAGAGAGAGAGAGAGAGAGAGAGAGAGAGAGAGACAGAGAGAGAGAGAGACAGAGACAGAGAGAGACAGAGACAGAGACAGAGACAGAGAGAGACCCGTGACAGACTTTACCTGGAACAAGTAAACTTGAGCTTTAGAAGCCCCCCCATCCCATCCCATCTGCGTGGAAAGCATTGAAAGGTGGCGAGTGGACCAAACCACGTGCATGTAAATCATTGAACGGCGTCGTGTGCGTCCAAACGCAGCCAAAGCATAAAGCCTGAGACAAAGAGGAAAGCAAACATCGCGAACTGAAAGCGAATGGGACGACGTGTAAATGGAAGGCTTAAATTCAAAGCCAAGCAACCATGAAAACAGAGTATAGTGACGGTTGAGAGACACTGCCTCTGGTGGTGGTGTTGCAGACACCCTGGCAGCAGATGACAATGGCATCGATGCCACTGCCAGACTCTTCATCGTCGAGATCAGTGGACCGTGTAACGCAGGCACGCACTTCTTCCCATCAACACCACTGCAGGACACTGCAGTAGTATTATAACAACTTGTTACATTGGCAACCGGACAATAGCCGCGTACATAGAGACTTCGTGCTTTGTTCTCTGGCAATCATATATCTAGATTGGTAGATGTATGTGGCACTTGCGTGACAGATACAGATGACACGGTCCATGGACATCCATCCATCCATCCACACTTGAATTAATGCAACGCCCATGCAGGCTATTAAATCAAACGGTGCCAAATGCATGCATGACTGGACTAACTCGGGTCATATGAAAACATGGTTCAAGAAGCGAAACATGAAATCCATAAATTCTAAATCTATCTTCGCCCATTTATATCAACGGATTTATTCCGTTCACAAGAGATGGACGATGTTTACGACAGATGAAAACCAATTACTTAGCTCCAGAATTACTTAAAATGGAAGTTAACCGACCTGGAAATAATTCTGTGCAAGGAGCAACATTCACCTGCATAATAGATAACCGAAGACACACTTCAACATCATCTTACCTAGAAGGACTTTTGCGAGGTATACCACAACTGCGCTATATAAAGTAAATAACCCATTTAGATCACTAATCAATAATATCGCTCTATGGTTCAATGAAGAGCTATGGATGAATACATGCATATGTTTGTAAGTAAGTGCACATTATATACAACACCTTTAGGAACCTCTGGTTAGGTTCAAAGCAAATTACCTTGACGGACGGACAGACAAACAGACCGATAAACAGACAGAAAGACAGACCAACGAACAGACAAACAGACCGACCGACCGACAGAGAGACATACCAACAGACAGACCAACAGACGGACAGACAGCCAGATCGACCGACAGACTGTACAGATGGTATAGGGCATGGATGGTCTTCCAACGGTCATTAAAGTTACAGAACGGAAAAGCATTCGACTGAAAATGCAAACCAGACCTAACCAGACTTCACCCCCCCCTCCCCCAACAGCCGCAACATATTCGCAAAACCAAATCCGTCAGTCGCTTCCTCTTAAACGCCATGTGGCTTCTATTGAGGAAGCCAGCAATCCATCTCATCCGCCGACCCAGTCCAACTAAAAATCCTCACTTCCCCCAATGCACCATTTCGCCAGCCATTCCTCCTCCTCCGTCGTCCTCTATAACTCCGGGATCAGCCGCCGCCAACAGAAGGCAATCCGAGGCTTAAGTGAAAATTTCGTTCTTCGGCTGCTGCGGCAGGAGGAGCGGTGGCCGGGCGGGCGGGCGGACGGACGGACGGACGGGCAGGAGGAGCGGTGGCCGGGCGGACGGACGGACGGGCGGGCGGACGGACGGGCGGGCTCCAGCTTCATCAGAGAAGCACCGGCAAATTCCGCATGTCAAAACAAGCTCCAGTTAAGTAGGCTACATAAATAAACTGGTTAGCCAGCGGACGGTCGTTCTTCCTGACAGAATGACAAATTCTAATGTCCATCGTCTCAGTTCTACAGATGTTGCTAATTGTGGGCGACGAGAAAAGAGATTTTGCGGTGCAGATAAAGAAATGCAGCAGGAACAGTTCCTGCGATCTCATCATGGCCAATAAAAGCGTCGGGAAGTTTTTATGTTATCTGGGAGATGCGTATAAATATCTATAATATGTACAGAGATGTCGTCTTTAGAAAACAAAAGCAAACTATGCAGCAACAGAATCTGATTCGTGATCCCTTGAACAATCAACATTCGTCTTACTCCCAATTGGCTGTCTCGTTGATTGGAACCAAAGCTGCGCCCGCGTTATGCCACACTGCAGGGTCTGGCTGTAAGCCCAATCATGTGAAAGCAGAGAACGTGGGTGTCAGTGTCTAAAGCCAATTCCTCTACAGCCTCAGTCTGACTATCTTATCAGTCGCCATTCTCGCAAGAAACCAATGTGCATCGATAGATATGTAGATGGATCCCGGGGGAATTTCTAATTTACCAGAATTGTTGTGTTGGCCCATACTTTATTACCATCAGAGCCTGTATTTCTCATCCTGCCAACCTATCCACGGGGCCATTAGATTGGACCCAAGTGGGCTCTTCACAGGTCCCAAATTGAACTATGGGTCCTATTATACGTGCTCCATGTGATGTGGGTCTGCTGGCAGCAGAGTATGCAAGCCATCAGTGAATCTCCGAGCAGAGCCTATACACGTTGCCAATTTTTTTTATCTCCGTGTTTCCGAGATAATAACATGAACGATCTGTAACCTCAATTGCTGAAGAACTGTAAACATTGGTGGCCCATCATCATCATCATCCTCCTCCTCCGTTGCCCGCAGATTTCAGCCGAGGAGAGGCTAATTATTTGTCAGTTGATAGGAGCAGAATTTCCCATTATATCTGGGTGTAAATCCAATTACAGACTGACAGAATGATCCGATCATCCGATCATAAACGAACAATCGGTCGATGATGATATTCCACAGATCATAATTACAATTCAATCAAATCTGTTACACGCTGCGATGGCATCTTCTACGTCAAACATCGCAACGTAGGCCTATCTATATAGGTGTGTTTTGGTTCTATAACGGTTGCTCTTTGAAGACAGCTACTTCTGCCCAAGTGTTTAATTAAACAGCCAAATTAATTAGCCAGTAAATTCACGCAAATGAAATGCTGTAGCTGTGTAGTAGGCCTAGATTGACGTCAGTTGTAAAGGAAACAGCAAGGTTCTAGTTATAAATCAGTCCCATATTTGTTTTAATCTAACCCTCATCTCTCTCCCTCTCGCCCCCTCTTTGTCTGTGTCTCTTTCTGTCTGTTTGTCTGTCTGTCCGTCCGTCTGTCCGTCTGTCCGTCTGTCTATCTGTCGTTCTGCTGTCGTTCTGCTGTCGTTCTGTCTGCGTGTCTGCGTGTCTGCGTGTGTGCGTGTCTGTGTGTCTGTGTGTCTGTGTGTCTGTGTGTCTGTGTGTCTGTGTGTCTGTGTGTGTGTGTGTGTGTCTCTCTCTCTCTCTGTCTCCCTGTCTCTGTCTCTCTCTCTCTGCGCTATCGATCAAGCATGGATCATACGCAGCAGGCCCGTCGCATGCAGCTTCCGCCACTTCTAAAGGTTCCATTTCCCTGAGCCAGGCATGCTTTCTATTTGATCAAATACAGTTTCTGCTGTCGACATGCGTACAGTCAAAACAAAGCCTCATGTACCATCGAGTGCAAACAATCGTCGTTGTAGCACAGGTAGTGCGAACACGTGGCATGCACTATAAACCGGAAATGACGGCAGCTGCTGTAGTTTGGACGACATGACGCTCCTCCTCGTGTTTCTCACACTGCAGCGCATGCATGGGATGCACCCGCTCAACAAAACGGTTCCTGGAAAACCGGAGCAGAATGGAAGCAGATGAGTAAACAGTAATTAATGAGGTGGAAAACAGTAACTACATCGAATAGAGGACTAGGTGAGGGAGGAGGAGGAGGAGGAGGAGAAGGAGGAGGAGGAGAAGGAGGAGGAGAAGGAGGAGGAGGAGGTAACCGTTAACAAAACTCATCACAGACCTATTACTGTTGGGTGTCCATGCATGGACCAACACGAGCTATATAGTGTCTGACCTTACATAAGGTATTGGCTTCGAGGCTGACGTCACATACAAGCCAAGAGATAGTATAGACCCTTTTTTTCTACAATGGCTGACGTACAATACATCTCAATTACCCTCCCCCCAACCACCAACCCCTCAGCCAAAAGACACTCCAACGCCTGACCCTTTAAATGGCCTCAACTGATCATTCGGGGGAGTCATGCTCGAGTGCGTACGTGCCTCGCAAATGTGCATCTGCTGCTCATTAAACAGTGGCGCTGGTTCCCTGGTCATCACTGGATTTACTCCATCAAAATGAGATCAATCGTCAGTCGTCAAAGTGGAAAATAACTCAGCAATGCTTTCCATTCAATTTCCAATCACACCTGCACTTCCATCTCCAAACAACCTCTTCCACAGAAAACCTTCAACGCTTGACTCAACAATATATCTGAAAACTACTGTTCAGGGTTTCTTAAAAAGCAAATGATGGAAGATGATGAGGGACACCCTTTATCTTCACCACGCTGGCAAAAACAAAGGTGTTCATTACTATCAGAAGTTGATTTATATAATTATTATTCTACATTCTTAAATGAATTTACTTGGCAGTAACGTTTAAGCTCCATCTGCCTGCTTAAAATGTTACAACTAGCCAATACAAATCTAGTCACCATCTTAATGATCGAAATTGGTTTCAACTGCTTCCAGTAATGTTGTAAATTGTAATTGTAATTGTAATTGTTTGTAATTAGTGTCTTCTATTGCACCGGTGTCTAATGCACAAGGCATCGACTG
Source organism: Aporrectodea caliginosa (assembly GCA_020284085.1). Lineage (NCBI taxonomy): Eukaryota > Metazoa > Annelida > Clitellata > Crassiclitellata > Lumbricidae > Aporrectodea > Aporrectodea caliginosa. The sequence continues at coordinate 1,205,582 of JACEVL010000073.1, forward strand.
ATGGAACACCAAAACCAAGCCGTAATCAGGTCAACATACAGAAGATCAGTTCGTAAAACAGAGAGGCAGTCTATGGTGGATAAGCGCTTTGGAAGAGAGAAGTCTTAAGTTGAGAACGAAGCGACATAGTGACTCAGCAGAACGGATAGATACAGGGCGAGAGTTAGCAGAAGCAGTGGTTAAATTGCTTATCCAGAGGTGCCGGGTCTCCCAGTCTTTACAAATTTTAAACTTAAGCCTTATGGTACTGGCGAATCTATAACCGAATATTTATGTGTAGGCCTATCTGTATGTATGTGGTTATCACACTATCATTTTTATGGCGATTTCCAAGCTGGTTCAACTTTTTCCGTAGAAAACGCGGCGTAGAATAGCTATGGGGTTGTCATACCCCACCTCACCTCCAAAGGGTTAAAATTTAGCCCATGAAGCCACAGCTCCTTGACATCTTTGAAGTCACTGTATTCCTGCTTTAAGTCATTATTGTATGGGGAAAAAACTTACTGTATGCCAGCCTCAGTTCATTTTCCCCATATTCTGATGAGACAGTTGAAGGCCAAAAAGTGGGCAACCAAATGCTAATACAATAATTATGTGGGTCTTTCAGACTCTAGCATACATGCAAGTCCTACAGAACTATTGAATCAACCAGAGCTTGATTATTGATAGGACTGGCTTTTGTCTATTTCTTTGTCTGCTTTTGCAGAGCTCTGCACAATGGGGACACCATTAATATGAGCCATCAGTCACAGCCTTATAGGCAACTTAACTTAATACCGCTCTACTCCCTCAAACTTACGTAACACAAAACCTCAACCTGTCTTGTAATAAGTCAGTGAGCCTTATGCAGGTATATGGATTCTGTCTGTAATGACTCTGATAGTTCACTTAGTTCTTCAAGAGAATGGCACATCAATGCTAAATTTAGTAGAAAAACTGATGTTGACAGCTTTGAGGCCAAACCTTTAACCTGTGCTTTCTTCTTACCATCCAGACCGTCATCGTGAGATACTTGGGAAAGCTGAGCAAACAATGTTGCATAATAATTTGTCCAGTGCGAAAGCTATAGGTGCCACCTATTGCATATCTAAAACTTGCCCAACAGTTCAACATCCAGATCTGCTGCAAAATTTTCTAGGCTCTGCCTGTTTTTAGGGAAACACTAAGTCTTAACAATAATGTGTAGAGCTTCTGTATGAAGATCTTTAGGCCTAAATTGACTTTTCTTCAGAACCCCAATTCTATTTTCTAAGTAAAGACAAAATTATTTGCGCAGATATAAATTTTCGGGATATTTTCGGAATAATTATAGGCTTAATATTCAGGAAATTTTACTAGGCCTACTAGTCCATACTAATGAGTCTATGATACTATAGATTCTAGATTTAGAATGCTTGGTTGCAATTGTTTTTCAGAGATTGGAAAATTTGTATTCCATCATCAGTTCATCAAATAATCAAATTCATCTAACAGTTCTAACTCATCATCACTTCATAACAGAATTGGGTTTCGGCCATTCGGGTAGAGCCCCAGTTACCTTGCTAATGCCCTAACAGTAAAACGCGTCTCACCTCTTGCAGGATTATTTACGTGCAACGAAATCTGTCATCTTTCATTGTGCTGAAGTTTGATGCACGCTGTCAAAGTTTGTTCTCTACAGGCGCGATTACTAGGCCTATAGCTAATCAAACGACGTGCTAGCCTAATTCAGATTTTCACACCGATTCCAGCTAAATCTTCCGCAAATGAGTCATTGATGAAGAAAAAACTGTGACCTACTTGCACACAGAGCGGATTCGGAAACACGATATCTTCTGGCAGCGATTAAAAAACAATTTAAACTCGACATAGAGACAGACAGACAGGTAGGGAGGGAAAGGGATAGCGGGCGACTTAAGCAAATACGAAGGCTAAGTAGTTTTCTATGATGATAGCGAATATTGAATCGCACTGAATAGAATAGAATCTTCGTTTATTCATAACACATTGTCAGAACGCAATGCGATTACAGGAAAAACAAAAAATAAATAAAAATGTGTAGGCGTTGGCTATTCCGTTTACTGTGAGGCTGACGAGTAGGTTACTCTGATTTTAGATGGCGGGTCCCCTTTTTTTATAGGTGGCGGTTCTCATAATTCGGGTGGCGGGTCTCACAATGCAGGTGGCGGTTCTCAGGTCAGAGGTGCCGGGTCTGAAGTCCGAGGTGCCGGATCTCAGACCCGGCGAGACCCGGCTGAATTTAACCACTGAGCAGAAGGGACATATACTGGGAGAGAGTTAGCAGAAGGGACATATACTGGAAGAGAGTTAGCAGAAGGGACAGATACAGGGCGAGAGTTAAAAGAATGGAGAGGTACACAGAGAGAGAGTTAGCAAAGCGAACAGATACAGGGAGAGAGTTAGCAGAAGGGACAGATACAGGGAGAGAGTTAAAAGAATGGAGAGGTACACAGAGAGAGTTAGCAAAGCGAACAGATACAGGGAGAGAGTTAGCAGAAGGGACAGATACAGGGAGAGAGTTAAAAGAATGGAGAGGTACACAGAGAGAGTTAGCAAAGCGAACAGATACAGGGAGAGAGTTAGCAGAAGGGACAGATACAGGGAGAGAGTTAAAAGAATGGAGAGGTACACAGAGAGAGTTAGCAAAGCGAACAGATACAGGGAGAGAGTTAGCAGAAGGGACAGATACAGGGAGAGAGTTAAAAGAATGGAGAGGTACACAGAGAGAGTTAGCAAAGCGAACAGATACAGGGAGAGAGTTAGCAGAAGGGACAGATACAGGGAGAGAGTTAAAAGAATGGAGAGGTACACAGAGAGAGTTAGCAAAGCGAACAGATACAGGGAGAGAGTTAGCAGAAGGGACAGATACAGGGAGAGAGTTAAAAGAATGGAGAGGTACACAGAGAGAGTTAGCAAAGCGAACAGATACAGGGAGATAGTTAGCAGAAGGGACAGATACAGGGAGAGAGTTAGCAGAACGGACACAGGGAGACCCTGGGAGAGAGTTAGCAGAACGGATAGATACACAGAAAAGTTAGCAGAATGGACAGATACTCCGATATCTAGGTCCAGCAAATGAAAAAGCTCGTTCACCAAAAACAGTTCTTGTTTTAGGTATATGACCAGAGATAGAGATAATCAGGTGACCTCGTTGAATAATAATAAGTCTGGGGAACAAGGACTGATTTTAAGTATTGTGGCTGATAAGAGGGTTCAAAGTTCTATCAGCTTTGAGGCACAATTTGAAACCAATCCTTGGCTGGACAGGAAGCCAATGTAAAGACTGAAGCCAGAGGGTTATATTGTTCATTTGTTGATGCATTAATGCATTAGTTAAGTTCTAAACTCTCTGCAGAATCGGCTTAATGAGAGAGCATTCACATACTTGATGATTTGTAGGAGTAACTTATCTATGGAACCAAAATCACATGTACACACACACAGAGAGAGAGAGAGAGAGAGAGAGAGAGAGAGAGAGAGAGAGAGAGAGAGAGAGAGAGAGAGAGAGAGAGAGAGAGAGAGAGAGAGAGAGAGAGAGAGAGAGAGAGAGAGAGAGAGAGAGAGAGAGAGAGAGCCACCGGAGAGTTATTCAACTGATAGGAGTCGTGTTTACAGAGAGAGAGAGAGAATGAGTTACCGGACTTCTTTCCTGATTTGGTCGGAATGGTTTCCAGTCAGACTGGCTGCAGAGCAACCGTATAATAGGCAGTTTCCAGAGATGTGAAGAAAAGCAGATACGCGTGTGTGAGTCAGCATCCAATTGCAATAAATTCTCCGGAAGATTCCGACGACGTGGATGATCCAGCCTTAGAGCGATGGTTTTGCCATAACCGAGGAAAGTGAGCCATGAAAAAATAGTCCCCACTCTTTATAGAAGTAGATTATCAAAGCCAAAAATCGCTGAGCACACTCGGGCAGTGTTTATGCCATTTGCCTGGAGTCATGGCGAAGTTTACTAAGACCCGTTTAATTCGGTTGGAAGGGATCCAGCCAGGCAAAGATAAACACCCTTGTCTTTTTCCCTTGGCATCTGTTCAACTCCATTTCTTTCTTTCGTGTGTGTGTGTATACAAACCTCTTAAAGACTTCCACGGGCAGCCTCAGCCGCCGCGTGCACAAATCCTCATATGGCAGATCAGTGCAGTATGGTCTTACGAACTGGTAAAGCAGTTTATTTAGTGCTGAGGGTCTCAGTATTACTATATTAACACAGTTTGAATCATATAAGAAAAGGGCTCACAGACAATCACGTGCAAGAAGACAAATACCCTAAAGAAACAAGACAGAGGCAAGAAACAAAGAGGACAGAGGCGAGAAAGAGGCAAGAAACACCGGGGGTTATATTCAAAACAGTGACTATGCGAAGCTAGCCATCGGAATGAGGTGTAAATGGGGAAGAGGCTATTTATCCTAGGGCAATTATCGAGGTCCCCAAGGCAAGAGGAGATGCCTAAGTCGGCTTTCGTTGTAATAGATCGGAGTGTGGTCGGGTTTCAAGGCGGATCGTGGAACACTATCAGCAGGCAATGGATCGGTCCTTAGGTCCTGCATAAGGTCCTTATATAAACACCAGGAGGAGGAGGAGGGGGATGCGAGACTGGCCCCCTCCCTTCCCAAGAGGCTGTGCAGTGTAAATAAAGACCGATTTCAAATGTAAAGAGCCATTCTGTTTACCTTTCGAATCAGGAAGCACGCACCAACAGAGTCTTAATTCCTAATTCACCAACAGATCTCGAATACTGTTCAGTGTGGAGCTGCCTGATTGCGAACTGAGGCTGAAAAACGAACCAGACGGTATATAGCAGGTCCCAGAACACTTTCGACAGTTCATAAAAATCTGAAATGGGTCTGGGCTGAAACAGGGTGGTAGGGAGGGTCCTGCGATGCCCTCTGGCGAAATGGTGGATTCAGATGCTTTGTATGATCTGTCAGCTCAAGAGAGAGACATCTCAGAAGTCAACTCAAGATATCGACTTCATTCAGCATCTCACACAGTTTATTACTCTTGTCAAAGTAATACTAACGTAATCATCATCATCATCACCACCACCACCACCATCATCATCATCATCATCACCACCACCACCACCACCACCACCACCACCACCACCACCACCACCACCACCACCACCACCACCACCACCACCACCACCACCACCACCACCACCACCACCACCACCATCACCATCACCATCACCATCACCATCATCATCATCATCATCATCATCATCATCATCATCATCATCATCATCATCATCATCATCTACTGCTACTGCTACTGCTACTGCTACCACTATAGGGTTTCTCTCCCATTGCCTCCTGTAAATCTACGAATGTCTTGATTTTGACTGTTATGTTAATTTGTGCAACAAGAAGCAATAAAATTTATGGTTATGGTTATGGTTAGGAAATTGTCTAAATAATTTCGTAATCATCCTTTTTTTTTTTAAACTGTGCCAATGCCAAAAACATAGCATGTGTTCTATGGTGTCATTCATTTCCTCTTTAAGTCTGGCTCACTGGCTACAGGTTACAGGCTCATTCTGCCAGGTTAGCTATAGATAAGGGGCGGGGGGTTGTGTGGAGACTTAGCCGTTGCCCCGAGGCACATAAGATAAATCATCAACAAACACAAGCAGAAACATGGCAGATGTGATGTCACAAGCCACTCTGCACAAGATCTATTAGCAGAAGATCAGAGTCAATTCCCTAACCAAACAGAGGACGAATACCTGGCTGAGCTTAGGCAGAACAAGACTTTCCCCAGTGAAAGCATAGATATCACGAACAAGAAACAGAGTGAAGGGTGCACTTTATTTGCCATAGGTCATGATTAAACAGAAACAGTTCATATTTCGTGAATCCTACATTTTCAGGCCAACCCTTAACTGAAATCACTTTCAATACACCCAGCTTAGCACATTTCTGCCTGTTTTCAATGTTGGGATTGAACAGTAACCTTTCCCAGTCCAAAAATATAGCTGACATTCTAAACCCACTGCTGATGAAAACGAGATATCTGGTATCAGCGAAGTGTCAAACGTCAACAACAACACATTACAGCAACATTTGTCAAATACATTTCTTAGTTTGGTTACTGACTCAAAGTGAGTGTCAGGGTTTAGATATATAGATTCAATTTCTATAATTCAGAATCTCATTGCATTTGCAAGCCATAAAGTCTTCACCTTTTGTTCTTCTCTTTTCTCTTTATTCCGGTATAGGTGTGAATTTGACTACATCGAACTTCGTGGCCCTGGATTCAATGGTCCCTCATTCCGTTCTAGCATTGAATTCCTAAATATGCCGAGTGCTGTATGCGTCACATTCACCCACTGTCCTCATTTCCCAGTCATCAACATTAAACAGTAATTATCCCTAATTCACAGCAATTGCTCTCTGCTGCAGCTCGTCGTGCCAATAGCATTCACACATCAAGCTCTATTCAGCCAGGTCTTTCACTGCACTGCCGCCTTTTTCTGGCCTGGGATTATTCCAGTTAGCCAATCCCTCCTACCTTGGAACGGAGGAGACAGAGAAATGATCACCTAACCGTATTCACTGGACCGTGAGACGACTGCTCCGCTCCAATCATCCTTGCCACCTCTTCATCGGCCATAATCAGTCGACCGTGCCAGACCGGTCCCGTTCATAAGCCATTTAAATCAAGTGCGAATTTCGCCACCACGCTTGAGTGGTCACATCCGGCTGAGCGATGCCAATAGAAATATTTCTCTTCTGCCATAAACAGTATTCGGACGATGGCAGCAGCAGACGATAATACGTCGATGCATTGGAACCGTTCGAACGAACGACTTCCCATCTATTGATCTGCTCTCTAATCGCCTTGAAGAGGCAGTGCACCGTCCATTTGCCAGCCTCTGCCTCTCTGTCTGCTTGTCTGTCTGTCTGTCTGTCTGCCTGGCTGTCTGTCTGTATGTCGGTCTGCCTGGCTGGTTGTCTGCGAGAGCCAACTGCGTTCTCTGCTGTATACGGTGGAATATCAATCAACGAAGGCCAGGAGTGCATGGAATGTGGATGGCAATCGTCCCAAGTGGCTTAACTCAATTCCATCGTCTGAATATCTTAACTCATATATAACCTCCAGACCAGCGTCGAGCATATAGTCAGAACACGGAGGCAGAGCGATCTCCGACCTAGGCCGGAAACACAAAACACAGAATCCCGGAACAACAATGGTGGTTAAAAAGTTCTTCACGGATAAGTAGGGTGAGCGAGTAGGATGTGGGTAGCCATGGGAACATCATATCAATGTACAAACGGAATACGGCAACTTACCTGTTTGGTGGATCCAACAGTTGGATGTCGTCTTATCCAATCAAAGGCTGTTGATATCGATAGAGGAAAAACTGTTTGAACTGTTTAGACGGTGGCTACTAAACTGACCTCACTGATCGTTGCAGTTGACCAGTTCAAAACGGAGGAGGAAACCGATCGACCGATTTAACGCTCCAGTAATCGCTGCCGTCTTTTTAACGACAACTTTAACGTCCATCAAAATTCTCCTCCTCCTCCTGCTCCTGCTCCTCCTCCTCCTTCCAGTCCAGCCCCTCCGAAGTATTTGTCCCACCAGAGACCACAACCACCAGCAGCGCACGAAGCAGCGAGGGAAGTGTAGCGATGCCCTGAGGCCGTGTGAGAGAAGTCTCAGCTGAACCTCAGATGATTCTGCTGCTGCTGCCCTGAACGACCAACAGCCACTAATGAAGCCACTGCCTCCTACGATAGAGAAGGACTCAGAGACTGAGAGACGACGGACGAGCCAAGCAGCAGCAGAGACCGCCTGCTTCTTCGATCTGCAGCTGCAACGGGGCATGCATCCATCGGACGGACGGACGGACGGACGGACGGACGGACGGAGGAGGCGCAGGCGGCGGCGGCGGCGGAGGAGGCGAGTGAGGCCTACGGGGCGATCGACAGTCGACGGCGCTTAGGGTCTGGTCCACGGACGGACGGAAAGATGGAGGAACGGAGGGATGGAGGGACGGACGGAGGGAGGGATGGATGGAGGGATGGATGGATGGAGGATGGAGGGGCGAATGAAGGGACGAATGGAGGGACGGACAGATGGAGGGACGGAGGGACGGAGGGATGGAGGGACGGATGGAGGGATGGAGGATGGATGGATGGATGGAGGGATGGAGGGATGGATGGATGGAGGGACGGATGGAGGGATGGATGGAGGGACGGACAGACAGATGGAGGGACGGACGAATGGACGGATGGAGGGAGAGACGGATGGATGGAGGGATGGATGGAGGGACGGAGGTGTGGAGAGGATGGATGGAGGGACGGAGGGATGGATGGATGGATGGAGGGACGGAGGGACGGATGGATGGAGGGACGGAGGGATGAAGAGGGACGGAGGGATGGAGGGACGGAGGGATGGAGGAGTGATGGAGGGATGGATGGATGGATGGAGGGATTGATGGAGGGAGGGATGGATGGATGGATGGATGGATGGATGGATGGATGGATGGATGGATGGATGGATGGATGGATGGATGGATGGATGGATGGATGGATGGATGGATGGATGATGGATGGATGGATGGATGGATGGATGGATGGATGGATGGATGGAGGGAGGGAGGGAGGAGGAGGGATGGAAGGAGGAGCGACTCAACCGGTTCAGGCGGAACAGATTCTACGCCAGAGACAAACGGAAGGACGGACCACCGTGAGGTTGAAAGAAGACGTACTTTGACTCTCTGTGTCTCTGTCCTCCTCTGTCTGTCTGTCTGTCTCTCTATCTGAATCCGCGAAACTCAACCCCTCGTAGCATATAATATTTCACCAACCAAGTGGTGCAATCGACTCCCATCCATACAATTTTAAGCTCCAAAAAGTTTGACCTATCTTTATGAGAATTTTCCAGTTGATGTTTCCCAAATGAAGCCATATGGCTTGTCGTACATTTATATACCGCATTTTATGCCAATTCCTGGAAACTATATCAAATGGGAATAAAGCCCAACGAATGAAAGATCGGAGTGTTGGACAATGCGAAAACAAGATGAGAAAAGAATTCTACAGCAGCTGCACTGAGTTGGCTGCGGAAAATCGAACGGATTTCAAGACTATAGAAAATAAGAAACGATGACATAAGACAAATCGATAGGTATCTAAACAATTCTGCTTTTGACAAAGTCGGTCAGAGACTCCGATGGTTTGGACATGTAGAGTGAATGCCAGCTGACAGAATCCCACACAATGTACTATATGCAGTGTATATACACTGCATGGAAGCGCTTCTGATTAGGTTGTACTGCAAGAGGCGCTTTATAAGTCCATAAATAGAATAGAATAGAATAGAATAGAATAGTGTATGCACGCAAGATTCGGAGGAAAAAGAAACAAAGGCAGACCAAGACTACGCTGGATAGACAATATAAAAT
>JACEVL010000073.1:1220000-1222500 GCA_020284085.1 Aporrectodea caliginosa
CCGAGTCACAATTTTGTCTCACGATAAAAAACGACTTGTATACTTCCTTACTTACGAGTCTAAAATAGGTATTCTAAACTAAAGAGCGCATTAGATATCAAAGAGCTCGCCGTAGGTGGGGTTTAAAGAGCATCGGGTGATCATACCCCACCCTGCCAGAGACGATATTCTTCGGCTCCTGCACTCATCGGAGTTAATGAGTGTACCAGACACGCCCAAGAGGCCCGTTTGGCAGAATTTCTGGAGTTTGCAGCCGCTGGAAAAATTCTTCACCGCGATACCCCCCCCCAAGTAATGGCTAGGCAGAATAAAGCGCCTGAAGATCAAGGCCATTGAAGGGAGGTTTGACCCGTTTATAGCGCTTCTGACCTAAAGGAATACCCCATTCGCGCAGCAGGGCTGCAGGGCCAGCCGAATGGCAATCGAACATTAAGCGATTTTACAGCCTGGAATACCTCTCTGCGCACGAACCTTATAGGCGCCATATAGGTCTAGCACGTATCTAGAAACAGATGTGTTGGCAGCAAAGCAGTATTAAAATACATTAGTCTAATCTCATTGTTTAGAAATCAGTTTTTCAAAGCGTAATTCTTCAATTATTCTTGTAATTAAAATTATGGCTGAGGTCCCAAAGCCAAAAGTTGCAGCGGACAAGCTACATTAGGCCTACATTACATTATCGCTCTTCAAAAGTAATCTTAAGACTTTATTAGTTTAAGATTTAGTATGATTAGACATTCCTGTTACGCACTTTTGTGCAAGATTCTTTTTGTTTAGGCGCGTTGTAAATGGCAGTTTAATAATAATAATAATAATAATAAAAAAAAAATAATAATAATAATAATAATAATAATAATAATAATAATAATAATAATAATATAAAAAATAATAATAATAATAAATAATAATTCTTCCAGCATAAATGTGCTGTTATTTTTCTATGCCATTAAATTGCGCGTTTGATCAGTGAATTTTGGTGTTGAAGGACTCGGACTCGGACTTGGACTCGATCCTTTGTGACTCGAGATCGGACTCGGACTCGGACTCGAGCAACTCTGGACTCGGACTCGACTCGGACTCGGCTTAGGTGGACTCGGACTCGACTCGGACTCGGCTAAGGTGGACTCGACTACATCACTGCGTCTTTCGCGCAGATCTGAGGAACATTCCGTGAATAACGAATGAACGACTGAACACAAAAGCGAAGATCCATGAAAGTCTGGCGGTAAATAATTATGGCATTACATTACAGGATGACAATGAACGTAAATTAGGATTATTTACGACGTACATCCGTAATCCGGGAAGAGACACAAACACAATTACACGTACAGAGAAAGATACGGAGACAGACGCAGAGACATAGACAGAGAGATGAAGTGGTATAGGCTGCCATACAAAAGCAAAAGCAATAAGACGAATTGACACAGAGATGTAGAGACAGATAGACACAGACAGATAGGCACAGTCTCCACACAGACATTGACACAGACACAGACAGATTGAGGCGACGCAAAGAGCGTTAAGATGGTCATAAACGCTTCCTATAAAACGCAGATAATGCATCAATTGTCAGTTTCATCAGCCATCAAACGACGTCGCAATCTGTGATACCTGGAACCGATCAACCGGAACCGGGTTCCGTATTATTACCGGAGCATGGAACAACTCACCGTGAAACGGGGCCTTGTCAACTGCACATGGAACCCCATCGAGTTCCGTATAATCACCGGAGCATGGAACCCCATTCAACCGGAACCGAGATCCTTATTATCACCGAAACATTGAACCACTCACCCGGAACCGCGGTCCTTAACGTCACAGGAACACTGGAACCACGCAAGATGAACCCTCGCTCAGCTCCCCTCATAATATACACCCATAGCAGCTTACAATCGCCATTCCATGCGCCTCCAACAATTCGTCTCTGTTCACATTTATATGGCGCCAGAGCCGTCTTTTACCTGTCGTCCTTTGTTAATGCTGTCAGCGTTGTGTGTGGTCACGAGATGAGAAACGTAGACAGAGAGAGAGAGAGAGAGAGAGAGAGAAGGAGAGACAGACAGAGACAGAGAGACAGAGAGCAAAAGAGGTATTACGTCGACGTTTGCTGAAACCGAATGCCTCTCAGAGCATCGCATGACAAGATGCTGAGCTGCTGCTGGTGAGAGGCAAAGGTTTCTTCCCTCCAGGTAGAAACATTGACTTCAAAGAACACGAAACCAAGAACAGTCAGCCAAAGAACGGAGGAGAAAACACCTGGAAAAGAACGCGATGAACATTTCTCGGATACAATCCTCTGCTGACTACAATCCTCCTCGTCCTCCTGCTCCTCCTTCGCCTCCTTTCGTCTTCTCCTCGCCAGCCTCCTCCTCCTCTGTAAATCATCCTCTCTTTTCTCCTCCTCGCACTCCTTCTCCTCCTCCTATTTCTCCACCCTCCTCTTCCTCCTCCTTCCTCCTCCTCCTGGTTTCCTTCTTCCTTTTCTTCTTCCATCAAT
>JACEVL010000073.1:1230000-1270000 GCA_020284085.1 Aporrectodea caliginosa
ATAACAATAGATATAATAATATCTTACTATTCAAACATTAATAGTAATAATTCATGAGGAGAGCTTTCAAATATTAGTTGAATTCAGAAACACAACAGGATTTAAAATGTTTGAAATGCAGCATTTGAGGTTTTGGAATCAATTGGCAGTCTACCCAGAATTCGCCCATTTCCCCATTCATAACCTGGATTTTTCCTTGGTCACCCCACCCCACCCCCACCCCAGTACGAAAGGTCAGTTCGTAAGTGCAAGGTTTGCCCTGAGAATTCCGTCGATGACCGCGTTTTCTTCCGTCCGTCGTTGCATCTCTTCGATTGGCGTCCACGACATGTCCAGCCCCAGATGATAACTGCCGAGGAACTCATGCGGACACGACGAACCCCACTCCTGAAAACATAGAACATAATATCACTGACACACTTGTAAAAGGTAGGACCCTAACTCCCAATCCTAAATTAGTACCTTTTACGAAACCCACTTCTATGAGAAACACCACTCCGCAAAGAGACTATTACGAGGTCAACTGTCAATAGCGTTTGCGTGTGTGTCTGAGCTTGTGTGTGTGTTTGAAGAATTACCTCTAAAAAGAACAAAAGTTAGTCTTAAAAAGCAATAATGATCCAGAGTTTTACAGACATTGCTCTTGTCATATAACGTTGTAAGACAATGTTCAGTAACAAAACAACAACCATTCTGTTTAGATGTCAACATGTTACAACGCATTGACAACATGTTACAATGCATTGACAACATGTTACAATGCATTGACAACATGTTACAACGCATTGACAACATGCTACAATGCATTGACAGCATGTTACAACGCATTGACAACATGTTACAAGGCATTGACAACATGACATGGTTCAGTGTTCTTCTGACCAAAACAAAGCATGACAACCTCCATCTCATCAGTTAAAATCAGTCAAGGTTCATTTGACAACAGAAAAACAGCCAGAATTGCTCAAAGGAATTTCTTTCTTAAGAGTAAAATAATCGCATAAAGGAGGACGACGCTGGTCAGAGGAAATGGTTCGAAAGGGAAGAGCCGGTCTCTCACCTGAGGAGACAGCAGGGACAGGTATTTCTGTCCAGAGTGACGACTGTACAGGTGATACGTCGTACCTGGCTTCTTAACGAGATTACAGGCGACGTGATGGAGATCTGCATCTCTTGCGGCTTCCGTCAACACCTGAACCACAAGTCAACAGAGAGGAGAAAACATTCACTTACACATATTTATCAGTCGTTTATCACATAACGTGCACATGGACACACAAATGTGTATGTATATATATATAATTTTATATATATATATATATGTACGTATTTACATATATATATATATATAATTTTATATATGCATATATTATGTATGAATATATGTATATATATAATATGAGTGTATAACAGTTACAGAAATGAATATTCAAATTATGGCAACATTTTCATTCGCTAGGTGACAGCCAAAATCAGCAGCAGGCCATTTACACAGATTGTAAGAGCTCTTTATTTTTAGGATCTCCATCATTTGCAACAAATCCAAGAAACTTCATGTGCTGACCCCAGAGTCAGACCTGGTTTAGAACTGGTACACAGCTCGTCCACTAAAAGCAAAAATGTTCTAACTCTGAATTCGTCAATATCAGCCTAACCATAGCCTCGTTGAGTAAATTCATTTATCTTTCGTGCAAAAATGTTCCAGCTCTATAGCACATACCAGTACTGACATCTAGCGAAGCACTTTTGTTTCAACTGTGACTATTATTATATTCTATAGTGCGAATTTGTTCCAAGTGTAGATAGAACATTTTTGCCTCAAATCATCAACATCCCGGATTAGGCTATTGAGAGCAATGTTGTTTCAACTGTAGTTGGAATATTTTTGCTCACCACTGATCAACTTCCGGCGGCTGTTAACGATGATATTTTGTGATAATTTTGGTTAATTTTCGCGACAATAATTATTTTTTAGCAAGTTTCGAACAATGTCACGATCAAATAATTATAGGCAAAGCAAATTTAAAGCTTGTGAAGTGCTGCGACTGCTCATGCTCGATGAATCTGACGCAGGTAAGATTTATTTCATGCTTTTGATTTAATGAAACGCGAGTATCCGTAACTGCGGGCGATATTATGTGCTTGTCGCCACACGCTTGATATTAAATGTAATAATACCGAAATATATTCGCAAGTTACTCAAACATCGAGATATCGTTGGATTTGAAATATTTACTAGGAAACCTTAACGCAGAATCTGATGTTCACTTAATCTGGATCGCTCAATATCATCCCATCTGCTCACAATGACTCCTTCATTATTATGCACCAATGTTTCAACTCTGAATTTGCCAATAACAGCCTAACCATGGCCTCGATGAGTAAATTCATTGCTAATTACGGCTAAAATTAATGAGGGTTAAAGTTATGGCTTGGGTTTGGGCTACATAACCCAAACCCAAATTAACATTGAAGCGCATAACCAAGGTAAGATAAAATCATTATGGGACATAATTTACTCTTAAACAATATTGATCCAGATAACTCGGCAGTCGACGAAGATTACAAGCTCAGTGATGATGAGTCGAACGACGACGGTACGTGTATGAAACAGTCTGGACGCTCATCCCCTCCTGTTACCGACCACTTCACGCTTGCTGCATCGGCCACAGTAGACCAGCCTCAACCTGCTTTGCTGGCCACCGTCGACCAGTCTCTACATGCCCCTCTGGACAATGTCAACCAGTCTCTACATGCCATTCTGGACACCGTCGACCAATCTCAACCTGCTTTGCTGGCCGCTGTCGACCAATCTCAACCTGCTTTGCTGGCCGCTGTCGACCAATCTCAACCTGCTTTGCTGGCCGGTGTCGACCAGTCTCTACATGCCATTCTGGACAATATCAACCAGCCTCCGCCCCCAGTGTCTGCAATTGAAGACCAGTCTGAGTCTCAGCATAAGAAGACCCGGAAGCGTAAAAGAAATGAACTGGAATGGAAACGATTCGTGCAGAAAAAAGCTTACAATTGTGGAGAACAAGTTAAACGCAAGAAAAAAATTACCAATATGCCAGAGACCTCGAAGAGAGTAGTAAGAGGTATGTGCATGGCAGAAAAGTGCAGGAGAAAGTGTAGTACAAAAATTGATGAGCAGCAACAGGATAAGATAAACAAAGCTTTTTGGGAAATGGGTTTGAAGGAACGACGACATGATTTTGTTGGTAGCAATACTGAGAAGCAGGTTGTATCGACCAGAACCAAGCTGAATAACTGTGGTAAGAGTAAACCACGAAATCATTCATATTACTTTTTCTTGCCCAATATAGAGAACGAGAGAGTGAGTGTGTGTAAAAATTTCTTTCTAAATACGTTGGACATATCAGCCGCAATGGTACGTCAAGCACACAAAATTGGCATTCGTGGCGCAACACCAGGCAGAGGTTCTGTAAATGAAAAACGAGGGGGTCATAACAAAACCAAGCCAGATTCCTTGGCTGAAGTCAAATTACACATTGAGTCATTTCCACACGTGGAAAGTCATTATTGTCGTTCAACCAGAGTGTGTAAGTATCTCGAGGGAGCTTTGACCATTTCTGCCATGTATCGATTATATAAGGACAAGTGCATGAGTGAGGCAAAAGAGGTCGTACACGAGAGTGTGTATCGATCTGTGTTTGTGAATGATTACAACCTAAGATTTCATAAGCCATCGAAGGACACATGTGATTCGTGTTGTAAGTTTGAGTTGCGCAAGAAGTCAAATGGAGGTGTTTTAGCAGCAGAGGAACAAGCGGAATACGCTGCACATATTCGAAGGAAAGAGCAAGCCCGAACGAGCAAGATTATCGATAAAGAAGGCACTTCTGATAGCAAAATATGCGCAGCAATGGACCTTGAACAAGTTCTTACCGTTCCGAAGTTATCAGTGGGTTCAGCATATTATTTGCGAAAACTTAGCATGTATAATCTAACTTTCTATAACTTGGGAACAAAGGAAGGGAGCTGCTACATGTGGACAGAGTCAGAGGCCGGAAGAGGAGCCAATGAAATTGCATCAGCTTTATACCATTGGCTGGTTGAAGAAGATAAAAAGGGCGCTGAGCAGATAACAGTATACAGTGATACTTGTGCAGGGCAGAATAGAAACAGGGTGGTGTGTAGTATGATAATTGTGTTTCTCAGCAGGAGTGTGAATACGCAAAAAGTCGAACAAAAGTACTTTGAATCTGGCCACTCGCAGATGGAATGCGATGCTATTCACAGCTCAATTGAAAACAAAGTTCGAAAGCGAGATATTCATCTTCCCAGTCAATACGAGGAGGCCGCACGTACCGCTAGACCAAAAATGCCATATAAAGTTATTTCTCTGAACAGAGAAAATATCTATGACTGGAGTGCAGTTAACACTGTGATGCGTGGCAACGCTTTTGCAGGCATCATAACAAAGCACTCTATCATCTACAGCCGAGACGATGCGCGCGATGTAGCAGTTTCGTTTTCCAACGAAATTGGAGGAGTGAGTGAAGCGGTTGTCTACAAGAAGAGGGGAAGGAATGTCAATTTCAGTAATATGGAGCTAACACACGCGTATACCGCACCACTGGGGGTAGACAAAAACAAGAAGGAAGACCTGCTCAAACTTTGCGCTTTTCTGCCAAATGATTGTAAACCGTTCTACGAGTCTCTCGCTGTTCGTAACTGAGGCAATTGAGCAAGAACAACATACTGGATAAATAATAACTTGGTTTTGCTTTTATGTGTAGTATCATCATTTTTCTGGTTTCATCACACTTAACAAAGCAACAAAGTTTATTTAGTTAGAATGTTTTGACTTTCAACTTTTAAGTGCAAAAATGTACCATCTAGAATGAATTGACACTTATATCAATGATGTGTTAAGTAATATTGATCAGACTATTTCATCTTGTTTTACTGAGGTTTTATGCATAATATTCAACTGTTGATTGTAGTCACTAATAAAATGACGATTTGCAATTTGGTATTGAAACTGCTTTTTGGATTCCTGAAAATAATGGTTTTCAGAGTTGGAACTTTTTGCTCTAAGTAGACGAGCTGTTCGTTCAAATCCTATATGACTATCTATCGGAGTATTTCATTAAAAGCAGAACAACTGGCAGAAGAAGAAAACGAAGAAGAGCCGCCTCTTATGCCAGCAATGTGTAAGCGACTTCATTTTCTTAGCCTCGGCATATGAGGGTGATTGGTCAGCCCTCTCCCTTGCCGTCTCATCTTCCGACCGATAGTGCACTCATTACAGCCGAGTTGGCAACGGTGTGTTGGTGGAACAGAAATCTCCAAAGAAAATTCTGCCCTGGTGGGATTGAACCTCCAACCTCTCAGTCGACTGTCCAGCAGGCTAACCACTACACTATCGTGCAACCCTGTAGAATAAGACATCAAATTTATATAGAGTAAAAAGGCGAGAGAGAATTGTACGTTGTGACAATGTTAACATGGTGAATTAGGAACAAAGTCTGAACAGAATAAGAGAAAGCATCGCTATTGATCTAACCTTCTTCGCTTGTTCTTGCAAATGTCGAATCTGTTCTGCGATTACATTCAACTTGCTTCCTGCATTCGCACGAACAAACTCATCTGCCTAGAGACAGAAATCACAACAACTCCAACTGAAGACAACAATTCTCTCTTTCAGTTATAATTTTATAGAAACTAATAACAATCGATGTGATCAAGTTTTGGTATCAACTGATTTCGCACTTTAAACAAAGGTTTTGTTGCATATGGAGTTTTGTCAATTTTGGCAATAACTGAATTTAATTCACACAGCAACATTGTTTCATTTAAAAGCAAATGTTTTGTCATTCAATTTAAGTAATGTTGTTTCATTCAACACCAATGTATGTTATTTTGTTCAAAGCAACATTTCTTCATTTAACAGCGATGTATGTTATTTTGTTCAAAGCAACATTTCTTCATTTAACAGCGATGTATGTTATTTTGTTCAAAGCAACATTTCTTCATTTAACAGCGATGTATGTTATTTTGTTCAAAGCAACATTTCTTCATTTAACAGCGATGTATGTTATTTTGTTCAAAGCAACATTTCTTCATTTAACAGCGATGTATGTTATTTTGTTCAAAGCAACATTTCTTCATTTAACAGCGATGTATGTTATTTTGTTCAAAGCAACATTTCTTCATTTAACAGCGATGTATGTTATTTTGTTCAAAGCAACATTTCTTCATTTAACAGCGATGTATGTTATTTTGTTCAAAGCAACATTTCTTCATTTAACAGCGATGTATGTTATTTTGTTCAAAGCAACATTTCTTCATTTAACAGCGATGTATGTTATTTTGTTCAAAGCAACATTTCTTCATTTAACAGCGATGTATGTTATTTTGTTCAAAGCAACATTTCTTCATTTAACAGCGATGTATGTTATTTTGTTCAAAGCAACATTTCTTCATTTAACAGCGATGTATGTTATTTTGTTCAAAGCAACATTTCTTCATTTAACAGCGATGTATGTTATTTTGTTCAAAGCAACATTTCTTCATTTAACAGCGATGTATGTTATTTTGTTCAAAGCAACATTTCTTCATTTAACAGCATGTATGTTATTTTGTTCAAAGCAACATTTCTTCATTTAACAGCATGTATGTTATTTTGTTCAAAGCAACATTTCTTCATTTAACAGCGATGTATGTTATTTTGTTCAAAGCAACATTTCTTCATTTAACAGCGATGTATGTTATTTTGTTCAAAGCAACATTTCTTCATTTAACAGCATGTATGTTATTTTGTTCAAAGCAACATTTCTTCATTTAACAGCATGTATGTTATTTTGTTCAAAGCAACATTTCTTCATTTAACAGCGATGTATGTTATTTTGTTCAAAGCAACATTTCTTCATTTAACAGCGATGTATGTTATTTTGTTCAAAGCAACATTTCTTCATTTAACAGCATGTATGTTATTTTGTTCAAAGCAACATTTCTTCATTTAACAGCGATGTATGTTATTTTGTTCAAAGCAACATTTCTTCATTTAACAGCGATGTATGTTATTTTGTTCAAAGCAACATTTCTTCATTTAACAGCGATGTATGTTATTTTGTTCAAAGCAACATTTCTTCATTTAACAGCGATGTATGTTATTTTGTTCAAAGCAACATTTCTTCATTTAACAGCGATGTATGTTATTTTGTTCAAAGCAACATTTCTTCATTTAACAGCGATGTATGTTGTTTTGTTTAAAGCAACATTTCTTCATTTAACAGCGATGTATGTTATTTTGTTCAAAGCAACATTTCTTCATTTAACAGCGATGTATGTTATTTTGTTCAAAGCAACATTTCTTCATTTAACAGCATGTATGTTATTTTGTTCAAAGCAACATTTCTTCATTTAACAGCGATGTATGTTATTTTGTTTAAAGCAACATTTCTTCATTTAACAGCATGTATGTTATTTTGTTCAAAGCAACATTTCTTCATTTAACAGCGATGTATGTTATTTTGTTCAAAGCAACATTTCTTCATTTAACAGCGATGTATGTTATTTTGTTCAAAGCAACATTTCTTCATTTAACAGCGATGTATGTTATTTTGTTCAAAGCAACATTTCTTCATTTAACAGCGATGTATGTTATTTTGTTCAAAGCAACATTTCTTCATTTAACAGCGATGTATGTTATTTTGTTCAAAGCAACATTTCTTCATTTAACAGCATGTATGTTATTTTGTTCAAAGCAACATTTCTTCATTTAACAGCATGTATGTTATTTTGTTCAAAGCAACATTTCTTCATTTAACAGCGATGTATGTTGTTTTGTTTAAAGCAACATTTCTTCATTTAACAGCGATGTATGTTATTTTGTTCAAAGCAACATTTCTTCATTTAACAGCGATGTATGTTATTTTGTTTAAAGCAACATTTCTTCATTTAACAGCATGTATGTTATTTTGTTCAAAGCAACATTTCTTCATTTAACAGCGATGTATGTTGTTTTGTTTAAAGCAACATTTCTTCATTTAACAGCATGTATGTTATTTTGTTCAAAGCAACATTTCTTCATTTAACAGCGATGTATGTTGTTTTGTTTAAAGCAACATTTCTTCATTTAACAGCGATGTATGTTATTTTGTTCAAAGCAACATTTCTTCATTTAACAGCGATGTATGTTGTTTTGTTTAAAGCAACATTTCTTCATTTAACAGCGATGTATGTTGTTTTGTTTAAAGCAACATTTCTTCATTTAACAGCGATGTATGTTGTTTTGTTTAAAGCAACATTTCTTCATTTAACAGCGATGTATGTTATTTTGTTCAAAGCAACATTTCTTCATTTAACAGCGATGTATGTTGTTTTGTTTAAAGCAACATTTCTTCATTTAACAGCGATGTATGTTATTTTGTTCAAAGCAACATTTCTTCATTTAACAGCGATGTATGTTATTTTGTTTAAAGCAACATTTCTTCATTTAACAGCATGTATGTTATTTTGTTCAAAGCAACATTTCTTCATTTAACAGCATGTATGTTATTTTGTTCAAAGCAACATTTCTTCATTTAACAGCGATGTATGTTATTTTGTTCAAAGCAACATTTCTTCATTTAACAGCGATGTATGTTATTTTGTTTAAAGCAACATTTCTTCATTTAACAGCATGTATGTTATTTTGTTCAAAGCAACATTTCTTCATTTAACAGCGATGTATGTTGTTTTGTTTAAAGCAACATTTCTTCATTTAACAGCGATGTATGTTATTTTGTTCAAAGCAACATTTCTTCATTTAACAGCGATGTATGTTATTTTGTTCAAAGCAACATTTCTTCATTTAACAGCGATGTATGTTATTTTGTTCAAAGCAACATTTCTTCATTTAACAGCGATGTATGTTGTTTTGTTTAAAGCAACATTTCTTCATTTAACAGCGATGTATGTTATTTTGTTCAAAGCAACATTTCTTCATTTAACAGCGATGTATGTTGTTTTGTTTAAAGCAACATTTCTTCATTTAACAGCGATGTATGTTATTTTGTTTAAAGCAACATTTCTTCATTTAACAGCGATGTATGTTCATTTTTTGTTTAAAGCAACATTTCTTCATTTAACAGCGATGTATGTTATTTTGTTCAAAGCAACATTTCTTCATTTAACAGCGATGTATGTTATTTTGTTTAAAGCAACATTTCTTCATTTAACAGCGATGTATGTTATTTTGTTCAAAGCAACATTTCTTCATTTAACAGCGATGTATGTTATTTTGTTCAAAGCAACATTTCTTCATTTAACAGCGATGTATGTTATTTTGTTCAAAGCAACATTTCTTCATTTAACAGCGATGTATGTTATTTTGTTCAAAGCAACATTTCTTCATTTAACAGCATGTATGTTATTTTGTTCAAAGCAACATTTCTTCATTTAACAGCGATGTATGTTATTTTGTTTAAAGCAACATTTCTTCATTTAACAGCATGTATGTTATTTTGTTCAAAGCAACATTTCTTCATTTAACAGCATGTATGTTATTTTGTTCAAAGCAACATTTCTTCATTTAACAGCGATGTATGTTATTTTGTTCAAAGCAACATTTCTTCATTTAACAGCGATGTATGTTATTTTGTTCAAAGCAACATTTCTTCATTTAACAGCGATGTATGTTATTTTGTTCAAAGCAACATTTCTTCATTTAACAGCGATGTATGTTATTTTGTTCAAAGCAACATTTCTTCATTTAACAGCGATGTATGTTATTTTGTTCAAAGCAACATTTCTTCATTTAACAGCGATGTATGTTATTTTGTTCAAAGCAACATTTCTTCATTTAACAGTAGCATGTATGTTATTTTGTTCAAAGCAACATTTCTTCATTTAACAGCGATGTATGTTGTTTTGTTTAAAGCAACATTGCTTTGTTCAACAGAAATGTTGTTTCGTTTAAAGTATGCGTGAACGTTTGTCTTGAATTAAGAAATGTCTACTGGAGAAATCCTTTGAATTGTAATTCACTGACCTTCTGAACCTGTTTCGCCAATTCTACGATATCAGTGCAGTCGTTCATTTTGTTTGTCTGGCGTGCGTTGACCAGAGCAACGTCCATCGGTCGACTGTTGCTCTCAACCAAAGCAACTAGACAACAACAACAACAGCAACAGTCAAACAACGCAAATAGGAGGTCCTCGACTTAAGTTCTTAAACTGTTACTCTGAAAAGCTATGAAATATTTAACCACTATTCCACAAGATCATCTGGTTGCCTTTCACTCATCTAAAACAAGAACTGTTCTCTTGGTGAATGAGTTCTTTCAGTTGCTCAACCTCGATTTTGGAATTCACTCAGTCGTTGATGTCATTTCATTCTCATCGTAAAACTTATATTTTTCAAACTGCTTACCCTCTCTGTCATATGGACTGATCTTCTGGATATTGACCTGATTATGGATTGGTTTTGGTGTGTCATTGATTGATGCCTTGTGCTTTAGACACTGGCAAAATTGAAATGATAAATTATAATTACAATTTATCAAGTACTGGAATTTTCTATGAGACATTAGATGTATTTTAAAACAACAACCTCTCTCCAAGTTGCTCTATTTCTGTATAGGCACTGGCTACGGTACCGTCCGGACGGTACCGTTATTTCTTTTCTACGGTACCGTCCGCAAATAATCTATGGCCGATTGCACATTTCTATGGCGGGAAAGCCTAACCATCAATAGCGCAGTACTTAAGAGATGAACGAAACTAACCCTAACCCTGACCCTAACCGACCCTCACGACGCCTAATTTGACACTAAACGACCACACGAATACTAACCTGGCCCTAACCGACCCTCAAGTTGTCGGCCATAGAAAAATTCGACGCGAAGACAACAACTTAACGTGACAGGCTTTTGCCAATATTTATTTCAAGCGGATGTACACGCCATAGATATGTGCAATCGCCCATAGATTATTTGCGGACGGTACCGTAGAAAAGAAATAACGCTACCGTCCGGACGGTACCGTAGCCAGTTCGTTCTGTATAAGTATATATTCGTTTAATTTATTCTCTAACAGCTTTTGCATCTTCTACCGAAGCTACATCATTCTGGAGACTTTCTGACATGAAACAGTGGAAGCCACGCAGTCTAATACAATTTCGACAATAAAGATTAATTGTACACGGCACATACTGGATCTGAGAACAAAATTCATAAGATAACTTCAATGCCAAATACACTATCTGTAAGAACGCATTCATAGTTTTATGTAAAACCTCTCCTACAATTGATCCTGCGCCATTCCCCATGCCCAACCCAAACCCTAACCCTAACCCCAAGGAGCATTATAGATTCCTTGCCCTAACCCTAACCAAGACCCTACTATATACCTGTGCCTGAGTTCGAGTCGTTTGTAACTCTATCCATTCTGACAATTTTCTAATCTAACAATATTCGAGTAGTTTAATGGGCAAACAGAACTTTTAATTTTTAACAAATTTCGCCGCAAATTGCTTAACGTTACTTTTTTCTTTTAATAAAATAAAAATCACACGAAAAAAGCCAAAGAAAATGTAAATAGTAAATCGCGGACTACATATTATTTTCGAGGGAGTTTACGTTGGTTCAGTAAGTAAGTAACCTCTTTTTACATCCTAAGAAAGCCACTGATAACGAAACTAATAAAATAAACCGATTTATTAATCAGGCAGAATACACGAAATTAGCAGCCTGACTAAAAATAGAAAATGTCAGCTTTGTTAATGCTGAGCAATGTAACATTTGATGTCGATTGATGATTGTGGTGTAATAAACTGAAGCGCTATAAAGATTTCAATTGCATAACATGTAAATGTACAAATGAAAGATATTATTATTATTATTATTATTATTATTATTATTATTATTATTATTATTATTATTATTATTATTATTATTATTATTATTATTATTATTATTATTATTATTATTATTATTATTATTATTATTATTATTATTATTATTATTATGGCTTATAATTGATTGACTAGTGGTAATGAAGTTACTAAAAAATTAGTAGTTAAAATAAAATAATTCGTTAAGCAATTAAAAATTGGTATTTTTTACTTTATTATGATTTTTATCAAATTCAACGTTTGGCAAAGAAGACCAGCGCCACCTTGTGATCGACTTCATAATCTGACCTTGTCGGTACAGGATTTCAACGAGTTTCTAAATTTTTATATACAACAGTAGCCTATGCATAGGAACGTCGTTTAAGATTGATTGCTTCATTTTCAAATCATGGGGAATTAAGCAAGATTAAACGACAGAGTGACATTTATGACTTACTTACTTATTTGCTTAATTTAATTATGTAAGCAGTATGACAAACGCCTCTACTTCATGAGTCGCTCTTTCTGGGCCAACTGACTAAGTGCAACACACTTCAATCCTCAGTCACAGCCGTCTTACCACCGTCAGTTGTTCACTCAACCCGCACCTCCTCCCTAAAGGTGTGTCCCCCGCCGGCGAGGTCGCTTTTTGGTCGCTTTAGAAGTTCCGAGTATACGATTACGATTACGATCCTAGAATTGAATACTTGAATACTCACCGCTCGAATAGGCTACGCAATGTTCGAATAGGTTACTTAATACTCGATCCTCATGCTTGAGTACTCAATGCTCGTATGCTAACCCTAACCCTAACCCAGCTCTCACTGCGAATTTTTCACGATTTGTTTTATGTGCTTCATCACTGATTAGAAGGGAATCTTAGATTTCGTGGCACTCATTCAAACGAGCAGCAGTGGTCAAGGATCAGACCATTGAAAAATGAAAATGGTCGTAACCAAACGGACATTATAAGGAACAACGTCTACATTCATCTGTGCACTGAATTCCTTGCTGATTTAATTTCTTGGAATTTCTTTTTAACACCTTGAAACAAACGCCTAAACTTATTCGCCCCTTTAGTCAGTCTCCATTCCTTCTTCCCTTCCCCGGTCCTCCTCCGTGAGGCTCCGTCCCTCCCTCACTCACTCCCTCCGTCCATTCCTCCGTCCCTCCCTCACTCCCTCCGTCCCTTCCTCCGTCCCTCCCTCATTACCTCCGTCTCTACCTCACTCCCTCCATCCCTCCTTCGCAGTGCACGATTCTTAATTGCTTTGCCTCTGCTATTAGCATTCATTACCAATTTCAGCTCAGACGGCGAATTGTTTGCGGCGGATTTGTGAACACTTAATTCATAAATTAATTCATAATCCTGCTATTTGGCGAGATAATGGCCGAAGGAAATTTATTCGGAGCGTGTGTCGCACTATGATAATTATATCGCACGTGAGAGAGAAATATTCGGCTCACATCCGCCAAACACTCAACCGTCAACGATTGAACGACTTCATCTGATACAATACACTGCAGACCCTTAACTGAACGCTCTAAATTTAACTATGATAATAGCGAAATGTATCAGAGTGTTTGAGGTGAATCTCATTAAAGAAACTGGTCCCAAATATCAGACCTGTGACCTGTCTACATCGAGAACCCTTAACCGTCGGCTACAGCTCTGTAGGGGAAGAAGATGACGCAAATCAGAGAGACTTTGAAATCCCGCCTACATACTTGTCTTGCTGTCAGTTTTGCTACATGTACGTAACTGTTGGACAAAGCCAACACAAACAAATCGGTTGGTGAATGAAATGGTTTCGCAATAATTATAGTCGACCAACCTCTTGTGTTATTGTTTTCGCTCGACGTCCGATTCATTTCAATATTCAGTCAGGTTAGATGCATCACGCTGTGAATGGCTTGTCATGACCAATACGTTCGTTTCACGGTGAGAGAATGATGCAATTATGTATACAAACAATCGATTGATATAGGTATGTGGTGCATAAATATATAGCTATACTATTCTGCATTCTTCTGAATTCCAACTCCCAACTGGCTTCCACAGGTTGTAACTAACCACTTGTTGTAAATTCCGTTAATTACCTCTGGGGAGGAATTTATAATGGTTTGGTCAACGTTATCAAACGCCTCCGCCTTCGTCTGGGCCCCCAACGGGGCCTTCTAGCCTAAGTAGCTATATTCTAATTAAACGCAAGTAGAATAGACGTCCAAGTACAAAGCAAACAAAGCCTTCGAATAAGCGCTTCTTAAACGTCACCCACTTCCCATTCAGATGTTAGGGTCCAGCCAGATGACCCTCTAAGTGACCCCCCCCTTCAACAGACTTAGAGACACCGAAACAAAGAGAGAGACCGAGATACGGATAGAGCAGCTTGTCGGTGATATGCCTGCAGACTCAAACGGTCAAATCCCAAAGGAATGAATTGGCGAATGTGACCAGACTATTCTTCATGCTCCTGCGAATGACCTGCATGAGCTGAATATACCCCCGTTGGGCTCATGACATACCTTGAGGTACAGACATATATACCCATTAATTGGCATTTTGCTTCTCAGCCTCAGCCAGACTTGGTAAACGATCGCGGAGAACATAGTTTCGGAAGGAGTGGACAGATTTCTTAAGTCGCCAACTATAAGTCGCTATATTCTAATTAAACGCAAGTATTTGCATGTGGCAGACGCTAGAGGGCCGATGACTTCGTTTTTGGTTGGTAACAGGTTTGGCCCGAAGCTGAAAGCAGCAGAGACAGATTTCTGGATGCCTGACATGTTTTCTGTTGGCAGACAACCGAATTATATGCAGTAGGACAATCGCTCATCGTTCTATAGAGACAGAAGCAACGAAGGATACAGAGATACAGACTTAGAGGCAGACAGGCATATACAGACAGACAGACAGACAGACAGACAGACAGACAGAAAGACATACAGGCAGACAGACAGATACAGACAGACGCTAGAGGAGAATTCCCCTCTGGTCGTGCCTGATTGGTTGGTCAGTGGCCGTCGAAGTCGTTTCGTGTTTTCGGAGACATACACTGTGATCAAAAAAGTTGTCTACACGATGAAGGTGAGTCTTCTTTCTCTACGTTTCATCCAGGTAACTAATCCGTTCCTTCTTACTATCTTTTCCTTAGCGCTGACTGCATAGGTCCTACGACCAGATACGAATAGTCCAATAGACCAATACACATGTATACCTATGGCTATAAATGCCATCAGTTTCAAACCCGCTGCAGTCCATTATATGCAGCGTTGTGCGTGATGCTCAATTTCCTGTGTTTAGCGACATCTTGCGGAACCGTTGACATTGACCTAACCTACGATTACGATCTCAGAGCCTATAAATAGGCCCTTCAAAACGCCAGCCTTTACGTTACAGGGGGATCATTAGCAAATTATACTATTTCAACGAATGTTGCTAAAATAAAGAGGAACATTATTTAAAACCGCCCGTTCTATGCAGTAAACCTAAACAAGTCACACAGTTCAATGGGCATAATTATAGCCACATATAGCCATCGAAGCCTAGAGCCATCGAGGCTTATACGGTAGATTGCTCTATACATAAATATTATAAGGTAGACACCAAAGTTGACCAAACTATTAGTGGCAGAACTTCATTCCACACAGGCTACTCTCTCCTCCGCATCCAAATCACAATCGTGTTTGACATTGTAAATCCTCTTCCTCCTCTTCCTCCTCCTCTTCCTCCTCCTCCTACGATTTCTCATCCATTGACACTCGTACATTCGGCCTTCCGCAAGCTATAGATAGACCTATCTTGGCCTATCTAGGCCTATATCTAGGCCAATAGTATCATGTATTGTATACGATACAATGAGACACTTTGTATGCAGATTCTAATGACAATCTAGTCATAAAAATTCGATTCCCGATGATCGATTCAATATCAAATGCCTGACAGGGTTATAGGATATTATAATTATATGTATACATACACATACATATAAATTGTATATACATATAATATATATGAACTGGTAGATAAGTATAAACTTGTATATTTGTTTAAAGGGATTAAAGTTTATATATGCTCCAATACATGTATATATATACCTTATTTAGGCTTATTATGCATTTATATAAATATATTAACCTCATGTATGTATATATATATATATATGATCGTGATCGTGGAGTCTGCGGATGTCTGTCTCCGACTTCCTGTCTGTCTGTCTGTCTGTCTGTCTGTCTGCTTTCGTAGGTCGACTGAACACAGAGGGGCGATTGACTGTGTCCGTATCTCTCGGTCTTTGTCTTTCTCTTTGTCTTTCTATTTGTCGTTCTGAACAAACCTTCATCCTTCTTTTCATCCTCCTGGACTCTTCGTTCTCCTCCTTCTCTTTCTTCTCCTCCACCTGGTCTTTCTCGTTCTTTTCTGCCTCCTCGTCCCTTTCCTCGTCATCTTCCTCCTCCTCCTCTTCCTATTCATACTCCTCCTCCTCCTCCTCCTCCTCCCTCCTCCTCCTCCTCGTCCTCGTCCTCGTCCTCTCCTCGTCCTCGTCCTCCTCCTCCTCCTCCTCCTCCTCCTCCTCCTCCTCCTCCTCCTCCTCCTCCTCCTCTGCCTATGTTAAATTCGTTACGCATTCTTCCACTGAGTTATGCAGACCGTATACATCTATGGCGTAGACATGAATCGGTGTCTACAAAGGTATACCATACATATGCTGTATATATTATGTATACATTTCACGTATACGTTCTGAGACTTTGGTATATATATATATATTTATGTGTGTGTATATATATGTAAATGACTAAATGGATGTATGTATGTATCATATATGTAAATAATATATAGTTGGCTGACGGTTGAGTCTCCTGTGTTTCGCTGCTGGATGAATTGTTGACCGTTGGATTTGACCTCGGATGACCTCCGATCGGGCGCTATATAAACGATAAACTCATTTACATTACAAGAAGCTGGTAACCAGCTGTCGGCGAATTACGATGACGACGATGCATGTACGTACAAAGACACTTTATATAGAACCTTTTAACCTCCTCAGCATACTTCGCAAACCTGTCTGCTGTTGCTCCTGGTGATGCTGTTGATGATGGCGATGGTATACTGATGATGGTGATGATGATGGTGATGATCAATGTCGTGGCGTTGATAATCGTCATCGACGAGTTCAACGATCGTGATTGATTGATGATTGATTGATTGATTGATTGATTGATTGATTGATTGATGGAGAGTGATTGGAGGTAAAGGCAAGTGAAAGGATTTGCTCAAAACTACAGGTTTCGAAGAACCTACTCATCTCGGTTCTGATTTGCGATGAGGGACAAGCAGGCCAGTGGCAAGACACATGGAGCCAGTAACGAGGCCAACTGAGCCACTAAAAAGGCCAAAGGAGCCAGTAAAAAAGCAAACTGAGCCAGTAACAAGGGTTACAAGGCCAAACGAGCTAGATGTCAGGCCTAAGCTTAGTCGTATGCATAGTCCCCCTTAAACCCAAACGCCCAGCGGTCATTGAAGAAACGGGGCGACTCACACACACCCATACACACACACATGAATAATTCGATGCTAATAATATTAAATTCGCGTTGGATTAACGGAGACCGTTGATTATCATCTCATTAAAGTTTCCACCTCAGCCGTCGCCGCCACCGCCCCTGCCACCAGCGGCCGAGGACCGACTGCGCCGCCGCCCGGCTGGGCCTCCGTTCGTCCGTCGCAGGGGCCTCGTCTGGACCAGGCGCCGGTCGCCTACTGAAGAGGGACGAGGGAGGGACTAGAGGGTAGTCGAGATGATGAGTGGGGGAGGGTGCCTTCAACCCAACGCGATTATTCAGTAAGCCTTCGTTCGTTGCTTAGAGCGGTTATTCTCGGCCGACGACCTTAATCGGAAATTCGTTGGACAGCCAGTCAGCCACCCAACTTAGTCAGTCAGTCAGTCTGTTGTGGATCTCTCTCTGTATCGTTCGGGCTGCGTGTAATCTTCTTCTCATCTGGATCGCTGTCACGCTCTCTCTCTCGTCTGCTCTTCAGTTCTGCATTTTCGTCGGAAGGAAGGAAGAAGGGAGGAAAAGGTAAGGAGTGAAGGAAAGAGGAAGGAAAGAAGAAAGGAAAGAAAGTGAAGGAGTGAGTGAATGAAGTAGGATGTCCAAGGGAGAGGCGGAGTCTACAGCTGTTGGATGATCGTAGAAGTCGTCTTCGAAGAGATTTTCCTCCTTTCGTTCGTTCACTGGATAATGTCGAAGCTGCCTCAGTTCAAAAAGACGCCCAGAAAATACGTCGTAAGTTCTGAACTCGTTTCAACCCATCTCATCCTATAATGCTACCACGCAGCCACTGCCTCTTTCTTATGGCGCCAGTCCCAATTCTGGACATGGGAGGAGGGCAACGCCAGCGCCCATGGTAGTAGTCATAAGGTGTTGTTAAACAGATGAGTAGTTTAGACATAAATGACATCAATGGATGCTCGGACTCTTGATTTCGACACACACGCGAACAGTGTTGGACCGTCGGATTTTTTATCGGTGGTCCAAAAAGCTTTGGAAGTTTTAGTCTTAAAATCCAAATTTCTAAGAGGCTAAGCCCAGGGCACCAGCTTGTTCACGAGCGCTGCGTCGTTCCAGTGAGTGTGTGTGTGTGTGTGTGTGTGTGAGAGAGAGAGAGAGAGAGAGAGAGAGAGAGAGAGAGAGAGACAGACAGACAGACAGACAGACAGACAGACAGACAGAGACAGACAGACAGACAGACAGACAGAGAGACAGACAGACAGAGACAGACAGACGAGACAGACAGACAGACAGAGACAGAGACAGAGAGAGAGACAGAGAGAGAGACAGACAGACAGACAGACAGAGACAGACAGAGACAGACAGAGAGACAGAGAGAGAGAGCAGAGAGAGAGAGAGAGAGACAGAGACAGAGAGAGAGAGACAGAGAGAGAGACAGAGAGAGACAGAGACAGAGACAGAGAGAGAGAGAGATAGGCAGAGCAGCTGCCATTTCTGCCAAGTCCAGTTTGGCCTGTCAAGTTTTTAATGTCATTCATGTCTAAACTAGTAAACTCTTTAAAACTGCATATCAACCGTATACCCTGGCTTCTTTATGGTTTCTATGATCTATGATAGTTCGAACTTCTCTTCGAATAAGCCAGATTGAAAAAGCTAACCATCTCTGTAACTAATTGACCTCTTAAACTGTGCAGACCTCTTCTACTGAAGACCCATTTCAACACATTTTCCATAAGCTCATCTCATTTCATTCTTAACTTTGGACTTACCTCTTCCAAACTGCTTATCCATCATAATGGCTGCCTCATTTAGTAGACCGATCCTCTGGATATTGACCTGGTTTCGGTGCGACATCGATTGGAGGTCTGTGCATTACGCTCCAACGGGAGCATCGGCCCGATAGAAGTGGCCAATTAAAAAGAATTATATAATTAGAAATAATAGTAAATAAAACAGTAGTAGTAGTAATAGTACTACTACCATTATTACTACTGTGAATGAATGAATGAATGAATGAATGGCTAAATAAGTGAATGAATAAGCTAATGAGTAAATGAATCAATGATTTCATGATTGAGCAGCATAATTACTGGCTGACTAACTGATTAACTGACAAACTGGGCGAATAACTGACTGAGTGACTGACTCACTGAAAGAAGGAAGCAACGAATGAATGAATGAATAAATTGACCACTGGAGTGGACACCTTTATGACTGAATGACCGGTGTATACGGGTTCTTGTGCAATGACCATTGAGGAAGCTCTGCAGGGTGTAGCAGTAGTAAATAACAATTATAGTAGTTGTTGCAGTTTAACGACACTGTGTGATAACAAAGATCATTAGCGTCGCCCTCCTTCATTCTCCCGTCTTGGAACTGGCACTGACAAAGTACGATCAGTGGCGGAGTTATGAGCTTTTGGCAAGGTTCTGATGCGCTGATGCAACTATTAATTTATATAGCGCCATAACTGATCCTGGCAAAGGACATGTTATAGTATATACCCCCATCTACGACGAGGGGTGAGCTCCTAGTTCCACGGGCACGCTTGGCTGTTAAGCAGCACCGTGCTTTTTCGGTCGTGGGACCTTCCACCTGGAATGACCTCCCGCTTAGGCTCCGCTCTTTACCTGTGAGCCATCCGAACAGATGATTAACAAGTCCCTCATTAGTATGCAACACATTTGCTTTAGTCGTGGCTGGGCACAAGGTCATGTAATTACATAGATCCGTACGACGCTTTTGATGTGTAAGTGTGTATAAATGCTCTGAATGAATGAATGTATGAATGAATGAATGAATCATGAGTCCGATCGAAGGAGCAGATGCATGGTGACGGAAGAGGCTTAGACAGAATCCCCAATTGGCAAGAAGGAAGAGGAGAAGTGGAGGTTTTCTAAAAGGAATCGAATTCACCTGTCGGGTTTACCTTTGAAGCCTGACGAAAAGATGATTAACAAACAGCTAATTAGTATGCAACACATTTGCATATATATATATTTGTGCACAAGGTCATGTAATTACATAGATCCGTACGACGCTTTTGATGTGTACACGTGTGTATGCATGTGTATAATTATATGCACGTGTATAAGTGAGTGTATAATGAGTGTGTATGCGAGTGTGATGTGCATTTGTGTGTGCTTATATTCGTATGCGTGTGTGTGTGCGTTTATGGATTTTATATACAGTGGAGACTTTTCCTAATTGGAATTTCGTTGTTCGTCTGACGTCACTCGGGTTGACCTTTGCCCTACGTGTTAATGGCTTCGACGAAATTCTTGGCACCCTGGCATCGGTCGAGGTTTCTGGGGTTCACCATCACCACCACAACCAGCACCAGCATCAGCATCAGAGGCGCGGAACTTCGGTCTGGAAAGTGGGAGGAGGGTGTACCAAATTCTTTCCTTAGTTTTTCCCTTTGTCGTAATAAGCAGTTTGAGTTAGAGAAGTAACTGAAGAAGGTCTGGGGTTCATATGACACTTGAGGTGCATTGTTTATTAACCTTATTTGAATAGTTTTGGGGTACGAACCAGCAAGTTGGAAAGGGGTTGTCACATGTAGTCATATAATATGATGACTTCTACAATAGCGCCACGATAATCATAATCATCCATGATGTTCAAGACATCGATCGATAGTGGATTCCAGTTAAATCGCAATAAAAATCACAGACAATTGGAGCGGTCAGATCGATATTCGATCGATCATAGACATCCATTGAAAACTGGAGAAGAGAAACTGAGGTGCGTGATATCCACCGACCACAGAAAATGAGCATCATGAGCAGAAAGAAAAGGCACTTTATGCCTATGAGAGTCATCAGCAGAAGAAGGTGACCAATTGAAAGCAATTGGTTGCTTTTTGACTAGCCGACCATAGTTGCTAGTTGACCATATAGATGATGACCATTGTTGACCATAGTTGACCAGTTGGTCGATTGGTTGCTTAGTCAGTTGATTGGCTGACCATGTGCGACCAATGTATTCGTCGAATGACGTAACATTGCTTCCCCCAATCCAATTGTACATTGACCAATTCACCTGCAGCAGTTGACACCGGAACAGACTTACTAATGGTGGAACGATGTGACCTCTGACTCATTTCAACTCCAGAAAATGAGTCAGGCATGTTTCATGAGGTTACGTCATCACCACGCATAGCATCCGACTGTATTGGAGGTATTTACCCTAGCAACAGGGTCAATGGGTCATTTACCACACGCCCTGACAGGCAAGAGATTGCCTCGTTTGTATGCTGGCAGTTGAATGGAGAGCGAAATAGTATCAATTGAAAGACGTCTCATTTGAACAGAGGATGGAGTAAGGTAATGAGTGAAAGAGTGTGAGGTGGATGACGGGCCCTTGACGGGCGAGCGAAAGAGGGGGGGGTAGAATGAGGGCGAGATGGAGAAGGTGGGTGGAGGGAGAGGCTTATTAATAGAGGCGTCTTTCTATAACAGTCAGGCATACAGGCCAGACAGACAGACAGACTGGAAGACAGACAGTGGAAGAAGTGGTTGCTACTTAACTGTGTCTGTGTTGGGGTGATCTATTTACCAATAGGCTATTGTTAACGATTCTCTCCCCCCCCTCTACGTAGATGGCGCTACTATGGTCCGATGTTTAGTAAACATTTAAACTAGACTAATGTCAACCACCACCCATCCACTCCCACCGTGGGCGTCTTGCCTTTGATCGGTTGCCGACTCAGTTGCTTGCCCCAGTGGGAGGCTAATTAGGCGGGTGAGGCCCTTCTAATGTGCTCCTCTCCCTCCTCCTCCTTCTCCTTCTTCTTTTTCTTCTGCTCCTTTTTCTTCCTCTTCCTCCCTCTCATCCTCCTCCTCCTCCCTGTCCTCCTTGTCCTCCTTGTCCTCGTCCTCCTCCTCTCTGAGCCATCGTTCGAAATCAGTGTTGCTTGAGTCAGCGAAGGAGACTTTCTCCGACGCCAAGACTGCTTAAGAAATCATGAGGTCTAAAACGGTAAATGGAACAAACCTTCTACTTGGCTCTCGTGAAAAACAATGGTGGCATGCCCTCCTCCTCCTCTTTCTTCTCCTTCTTCTCCTTCTCCTCCTTCTTCTTCTCCTCTTTCTCCTCCTTCTTCTCCTTCTCTTCCTCCTCCTTCTTCTCCTCCTCTTCATCTCCTTCTTCTTCTCCTTCTCTTCCTCCTCTTCTTCTCCTCCTCCTCCTCTTCCTCCTCCTCCTCTTCCTCCTCCTCCTCTTCCTCCTCTTCTTCCTCCTCCTCTTCCTCCTCTTCCTCCTCTTCCTCCTCCTCCTCTTTCTTTCCCTCTCCTCCCCCTCGTCTTACTCCTCCTCCATCTCCTAGAGCTTGTCTTCCGATAAGTTTCGTGTTCTTTGCCTTGTGTACAGCTGTCCGATTGGAATAAACGCGATGAGAAGTTGATGTCTGCCGTCGAGAAAGGACAGACAGACAGAGTACAACATCTGGTCACAAGGAAGCAGATCAGTCCGTTCAAGATCGATCCAAACAGACAGATCACAGCGTACGTCAATCATCAGTCAATCAGGATTAATGACGAATTGAATGGATGCATGGATGGATGGACGGATGGATGGATGGATGGATGGATGGATGGATGGAAAATGGATGGGTGCATAATAGATATCTATATATCTGATGGATAATGGACGGATTGGTTGATAGATGGATAGTAGATGGATGTATAGATGGAAGAAAAGAAAAGATGGATGGATGAATGGAAAATGGATGGATCGATTGATGCATGGATAGATGGATGGAAAATGGATGGATGGATAATAGATGTCCATCTGTTGTATGATGGATGGATGGATGGATAGATGGATGGATGGATGGATGGATAATAGATATCTATCTGATGAATAACGGATGGATGGATGGATGGATAGATGTATACATGGGTGGAGGCATGCATGGGTGGATGCATGGGTGGAGGCATGGGTGGATTTATGAATGATTGAATGAGTGAAATGTTTAGTCTA
The DNA here is from genome assembly GCA_020284085.1 of Aporrectodea caliginosa. Classification (NCBI taxonomy): domain Eukaryota; kingdom Metazoa; phylum Annelida; class Clitellata; order Crassiclitellata; family Lumbricidae; genus Aporrectodea; species Aporrectodea caliginosa. The sequence goes on from JACEVL010000073.1 coordinate 1,253,347, forward strand.
TACAGAATAGTCGTGCCAGGTAACATATGAGTTGACCTATGGGTCAAACTGAACAACTGATTAGCATGTCACATTTTCATTTAGATATATATATACATACAAGCATATATGCACTACTGTGCATATATATATATATATATATATATATATATATATATATATATATATATATATATATATTGGATTTATTGATCGGGCAGCAGACGTGTCGTGCTGCTGCTGCTGTTATTTCCTCGTGTGGCAATTGAATATATGTTCATTCAAAAACGGAGGCTATGATGACCTCTGACCTTCGCCCTCTCACCTCCTGGACCCACAATATCCATTACATATATAGGCCTATATCTAAAACATATATACACGTGTGAATACACACATAATTCGTCTTATATTTATACAGTATATAAAACAATGCAACTATACATGCATATATATATATTTATATATGCATTCGTGTGTATGTATATATATATATATATATATATAATTATGAGATGGACAGGTCAAGGCCCACATTGAACAGAATCTGGCCTATGTCGCCGTCGTCCCAGTTTAACTCACCCCTCCCTCGTCTCCCGTCGGCTGCAATGGCCTTCCGAAACCTATACGTCATTGCGAGTGCTTCCCAGCGTGGGCCTTCTCCAGTTGGACTCGGCTAGAGAGGAAGAGATCATTTTTCGGGACACGGCGAGGCTTAACATTTAGGGGCTACAAAATGATACTTGGATATATGCCAAGACCTTAGGTATGATTATAATACTTAGCGACTGATTGTTTTGCTAACTGTTGCAATATTCCTGATTACAAATTACAATTACAGTCACGCAGTGCTTATTCCTTGTGTAATTGTATTGTATTGTATTCAAACATTTATAAAGCGCCTCTCATAGTGTGAACCATTCAGTGCGCAAGGCCAAAGAGAAGAAAAAGGTTTTGAGAAAAGCAAAGGTGGAAGAGAGGTTACTAGCTAGAATTCGAGAGCGAGTAGAGGGAGACAGCGCATTCCAAAGAGAGCGACCAATTGAGGTAAAGGACCGGGACTGAGCCGTAGCTGCAGTTCTAGTATGAGGAACTAGAAGCTCAAGTCTGTTTGATGAGCGTAGTGGTCGATGGGAGGAGGCTGAAAGAGGCCGGAGTAACACATCAGCTAAATATTTTGGGGCATATTTCAATGGCGCCCTATAAATGCAGAATATGATATACGCCGGGGTGTACCTGTGATGCAACTGTAAAGTCACGTGGTTATAGTTGTCGCACTCTAAATGATACTCGGAGCACCCCGAGCGAAGATTAACAAAAACCGAATAGCTAGAACAGATAGTGGAACACACGACTCTCGTTAACAGCCGCTCTCTTAAGAACATGAATGAAATTTCAGCGATTACTTCACGGAGATCATACAACAGCAAATTCTTTGCAACCTATTGGACAACAGATTCAATACAGACTACAGATTTGCAAACAGTTGTCAAGCTTTGATACTGAGAAACGAACAACGTAGTTATTAATAAATCGAAGTGGCCGCCATCTTGACTGATTTGAGATGAGCATTATCCGAGCGCTCGGAGCACGCCCGAGCAACTGAAAGACGAGAGCTGCTGTGTCGTGCTCGGATTCCATCGGAGTCCACGTCTCCAAACTTTATTTGGAACACACCCAATGCAAACTCGAAGTTCGTATAGACGTAATATAAGCGGGCCCTTTATATGTGCCTAGGGCAGGACGGGTCTAGAACCATAGGAGGCGGAGGCGGAGAAGGAGGAGGAGGAGGTGGAGGGAGGTGGAGGAGGAGGAGAAGAAGGAGGAGAAGGAGAAGCAGGAGGAGAAGGAGGAGGAGGAGTGGGCTGCTGAGATTGAGGAATGTCGGATGCATTCCTGATTTTCTCTGCTGCCGGGTTTTAACGCGTTCGAATTGTAAAACAATATTGGAACATGAGACGAACGATTATGCCAGGCGCATCTCTCTCTCTGTGTCCGTCTGCCTGCCTGCCTGTTTGTTTGTCTATCTGTGCGTGTGTGTCTTTCTCTCTTCCTCTCTGTCTTTGTCTGTCTTTCTGTCTGTCTGTCCTTTTACTACATATCCTGATCCGTCGTATGCGTTGACAGTTATTATCCAACACCCATGCACGCACACGCGTACACACACGCGTACACACACGCGTACACACACACACGCACGCGTACACACGCACACACACACACACACACACACACACACACACACACACAGATATTTAGACACACACGAGTAAAGATTGCTTGTTTTTCATTTCTGCCAAGCTGTTGACAAATGATGATGATGATGATGATGACACTTAGAGATAAAATGATGAATATGGGAATGCAGTTAAGTGACTGTAGACGTGACTTTGTGACTATTTGTGACTATGTGTCTCTGTCGTCTCATGGTAAGGTTGTTTGCTCTGTTTTCCAGTTTCCATCAAGCATCGCTCGACGGAAGAGCGGATCTCGTGGATCTGATGCTACGAAATGGAAGCGGAACAGTCAACACAAAGGATCTCCTCGGTTAGGTTCTGTCTCTGTCTGTCTCTGTCTCTGTCTCTTTTATTTGTGTCTCTCTATCTAGACCTGTCTGTTTGTCTGTGTTTATGCAAACTTGTCTCTTCCTGTCTCTCTGCCTCTGTCTACCTATCTGTCTCTGTGTATGTCTGACTGTTCGTGTGCTTAACGTGTTAAAAGTAGATGGTCAGTGAAGCGTGACTGGTTCCTTAAACATTTAGACAATGATGCCTCTTGGACTGTCTTTGTTCTTATGTTCTGTCTCTGGTGTTGTTTTGTCTCTAGGAAGAACTGCCCTCCACTGCGCCGTTCACAACGCCAGACATGACGTCACAAAGAAACTGCTCGAGGTCAGAGTTGAACTCATCATCCTAGCCATCATCATCGTCTTCGTCATCATCTTCCTCCTGTTCTTCTTGTTCTTGTTCTGTTTTATCTTGCAGTGGTTAAATTCAGCCGAATCTGTCTATAGACCCGTCACCTAAATTTGCGATATCTGTCACCCAATAATTTTTGTTACCAATATCATAATGCAACTTGTTTCACACATTTTATACTTATCAGATTAGCAAAATAGCTAATTATATCGGGTTATAGATTCGCAGGATAGGCGTCATTTTTCAATTTGTAAAGATTTGGACATCCGGAACCTCTGGATGAGCAACCACTGTCTGTCTGTGACACACTCTGTGTGTATGTCTGTCAGACTCTGTCTGTCTTTCTTTCTGTCCGTCTGTCTGTCCGTCCCATTGAAAAGCCATAGATAGCACCTGACGAGGAGTGTTAACGTGTTGTTCGATCATTGTAGAGTGGTGCAGATGTGTTGGTCGTTGACCATAGGAGTTGGTCCGTTCTGCATCATGCCTGCATCGGAGGTCATCTCGGATGCATCCAGTTGCTGCTCGCTAAGGCAGCTCCAGTCTACCTCAAGGACAAGGTATAGGAAGGGGGGTTATAAGGTTGACTGGCTCTCAATGATGGAATACAGGGGGGTAAATGGAGGAGTGCAGCTGAATTGGAGTGGAGTGTACTGATATACATTAAAATATAATTAAGTATACTGAAGGATTGAAAGATACTTAGGTGCACTGCAATGCATTATACTGAGTATAGTATACTCAAGTACAACTATAGAGTGCATTAATGCAATTTAAGGGCAATTGGAGTGCAATGGAGTGTGGTAGAGTGTTTCGGAAACGCCTGGAGACTATCTCATTTGCTATAGAGACAGCACTGATCTGGATCGGGGAGCGCCTCTGAATCTCTGAGTGGCGCTATTCGCTGACGATGAGGCTCTATGAGTGCTATACAAATGTTCACTTGCAATCAATTACAACTGGAATGCATTGGATGGTTTTAGGAAGGCGTTGGTCCTTTGTCTATGGCTGCCGTCAGAGGTCAGGCGACCGTCTGTAGGATCCTTCTGGAAAATGGAGCAGACGTCAACGACACAGACAACCAGAACAGGTGAGGCGCCATAGAAGTCACCGCCCAACCGATCGATCGATCGATCCATCTATACCTTATAAGACTTAAGACCTCTTTCAATTGGTGGCTAATCCATCGAAGGCGGATTCTTAGTCGACTGATCTTCTGGATATTGGCCTTCAGTTACGGCTTTGGTTTTGGAGCACCATCGGTTGATGCCTTGTGCAGTAGACACAGGCTCTATAGAATCTACTAATTATTACAATACTCATTACAAAACAAGTTATCAGGCATTGCTTCAATTAAATCGTTTGTTCCCTCGCTAGAGGCTTTGTGCGTTTTTATAATAGCTCTATAGAAGTCGTTGGATAAAAAATAGTCGGTGAGTCAGTCGTTGAAGATGTTTTGGTTGTAGGACTCCGCTGATGATGGCAGCTGAGCATGGCCACACTGCTCTGTGCGAATACCTGCTGACCAAGGGAGCAGTTGTCCAACTGGAGGACAGAGAAGGTTAGCATCAATCGACTCCAGTAGAACTAATCTAATCTAATCTAAAGCTAAAGTTTTCTATTCTAATCTAATGGCATTTGATCTAGTCTAGTCTAATTCAATCTAATATTACAGTAATAATCTAATCTCGTGATTTATATAGCGCCGTCTCACCTCAGTGCCAAAGACCTCAGTCGATGGTCGCTTCGATTGAATGCGCAGACAGCGATTGGAGAGAAGTCAGGTTGTAGTCCGATAGATGAGAGAAACGAGAAGCCATGCAGGCTACGATGGAACCTATTTGAAACACACTATATCGCTGCCAATTAAAGTCCTAATAACTTAATTAAACTCAATTACCTAACAGGTTTTCGATACTTAATCTTTAATGTGTCGACGAGAACAACGATTGAAGTAGACCTGTTATCTTTTCAGGTGAAAATGTCGCAGGTCTACAATAACCTCTGATGTAACTCTCGCTGTATCTTTACCTGTCTTTGTGCCTGTCTCTCTGTCTCTGTCTCTGTATCCTTCTATTTATCTGTCTCTGTCTTTAGGTCATGACGCTCTCTGGTTTGCCGTCAAGAACGAGCATCGGGATGTTGTTAAGGTTCTTCAGAAGAGAGGAATCCACCAGACACCAATCGAAGCCACAGGAACAAGTAAGAACATGCTTAAGGAACACACAGAACACAGCCTAAGAACAAACAGAATACAGCTTAAGAACAAACAGAACACAGCCTAAGAACAAACAGAACACAGCCTAAGAACAAACAGAACACAGCCTAAGAACAAACAGAACACAGCCTAAGAACAAACAGAACACAACCTAAGAACAAACAGAACACAGCCTAAGAACAAACAGAACACAGCCTAAGAACAAACAGAACACAGCCTAGGAACAAACAGAACACAGCCTAAGAACAAACAGAACACATTAGTTTTCAGGAAGCAAACCTCGGTTGCCCAGTGTTTTCAAAGCCCATTCTTCTCCATTTGAAGAATTTAATTCGTTTTCTCTCTCTTTTTATTTTCTCCGACCTCCGTTTCCTTCATTTAAAGAGTTCCTCAATATTATATTCTAAAACGATGCCATTCTTTTATTTGACCGATACATGTGTTTACTTTTTGGCAGGCGGTCGAGGTGGAAGAGGAAAGATCGTTGAAGAGTGGCCCCTTTCAGTTGGAGTAAGTCATCATCAATTCTTACTTAATTCCTTAGAATAAAATGGTTCTAAAAACCTTTGAAGATTAGGAAAGATTCCAAAAATGCGCTATAAAAGTGATCAAACACTTGATTTACATTACATTAAGTAACATTTTCCGTGAGGAATCTTACAAGACTCGTTTATTAGTTGATTGACTGGTCTGTCTGATCGATTGGATTAAAAAACTTTAAATTGATTGGTTTTATTGATTGATTTTCTTCATTGAGTGACTAACTGGCTGACTGAATGATTGATTGGATTGGATTGACTGATTGACTGATTGATTGACTGACTGACTGACTGGCTGACTGATTGATTGATTAATTGGTTTTATTGATTGAATGATTAACTGACTTTATTAATTGATTGATTGACAGATAAATTTATATATTTATTGATCGATTGATTGATTGATTTAGCAGGACCATGCCTACGAAGCAGTTGAGCAGGTGAACGGTCAATCGAAGACGCCTTCGATCGGTCTACCTCCGACGAACTCCACCCCAACTGGGTCGATCGCCAGTAGGGAGCGGATGCCGTCTCCAACGACCGAGGAGTCTCCCATCGAAGGCAGGGACAGAGGGCAGGAGACACAGAGGGAGGATGAGGAAGGGGAGGAGACGTCCTACTACAGTCAGATTGAGGAACTGGATGGAGCGAGGACACCTGGAGACGAGAAGAAGAAGAAGAAGATGGACTTTAGTGGAGAATCATTTCGGTTTTTTGTCGACGAGGCTTTCGGTCTGCGAGCCTCTTCCGATGAGGGAGTGGCGGCAGCTGGAACGACTGGAGAAGCAGAGATCCTTCGTCCGTCGGAAGAGAAGCCGCTGGAAGACACGACGCTCCACGGCGGATCGACGGGATCCCTCGTGGAAACGCAACCAGTGGAAGCGGTCGAGGAAGAGAAGAGCGCGGCGCTCATCCGCAGCTTCATGACGGACAGCAGTGACGTCACTTCCGGCGAACCAGAGGTCACTACCTCCGACGACCTTGAGCGCGGGGTCACGCCATGCGATGACGTCACGGGTCACGTCGATGACGTCACGATGGCCAAGGAAATCGTCGAATCGGTCATTCGTGGCATTGCGGCTGACCTCGGGGTCAGAGGTCAAGCAGAGAGGAAACCAACAGTGGAGAAGGAGGAGGAGGAGGAGGAGGATGGGACTGACCATTTCGTGGTGGACGTCCAAGTGACCATGCCGACTGAGACTGACCATGGCCGTGAGATGACTCCGGCGCCAGCGAAGCGTGACGATGCGCATGTTCCGGATGAGAAGACAATCCAGGTATAACTTAACTCTACCTATAAGCTCACCTGGTTTACTATTCAGGATTTCAGGTAACTCACCTGGACGATGAGTATCAAATGATCAACCTAAGCAATAAGACTGTCGTTGATTCAAAGCTTCAATGTTCGGTGCAATGGAATGCAAAGAATGGGATTTTTTTACAGAGACCGGTTCTCTGTTTTTAAGTCAATTTTATGTAAAACAAACCCTGGGGCCTGGGATTTCAGATATATTAACTTCTGCAGTTAAAAATAGAAAGAGAGAGAGAGACAGGCAGACAGACAGACAGACAGACAGACAGACAGAAGGAAAGACATATAGAGAGATGAACAGATAGACGGAACGAAGAATAGGCAGACAGAGACATTTGGAGAGAGATGGAAACCTAGTTGCATCCTTGAAGATGTTCTTCTGTTATTGTTGTTAGGTGGATCTGGTGCAGCAGTCGGTCACATCTCCTCAGCGCCCGGCTGCGGAGGCTGGAGAGAGAGAAGATGAGGAAGAGAAAGAGGAGGGAGGAGGAAGAGAGGAGGATTGCTGCTCCTCCTTTGGGGGAGTGGCCCTCCTCGTTTTCGCAGCTCATCAATTCGGAGGATGATCTCAGGGAACTCTTCCAACACATCTCGGAACTGGAAAGACAAAACTCCAGCCTCAGGAGACAGGTCGGTCGGTGGGAAGGAGAACGTTGCAGTAGCCTCTTGATGATTATGATGATGATGGGGAGGAGGAGGAGGAGGAGGAGGAGGAGGAGGAGGAGGAGGAGGAGGAGAGGAGGAGGAGGAAGAGGAGGGAGGAGGAGGAGGGGAGGAGGAGGAGGAGGAGGGGAGGAGGAGGAGGAGGAGGGAGGGAGGAGGGAGGAGGAGGAAGGAGAGGAGGAGGCTGATGCTGATGCTGTTGACGATCGATGATGATGACGATGATGATTGATGATGATAATGATGACGTGGATAAGAGTGATGATCGATGATGAAGATAGACGAGACTGGCTGATGATTCATTTTTAATGGATGCCTTCATTTATCCAGACTGTATATTATATTACACCCTTTCAGACAATATACAAAGATTCAAGATGTATTGAAAGTGATGATTATAATCATGAAGACGATGGTGATGTTGATGGTGTTTTGTTGCAGCTGGAGTCGGCGCTGGGTGATCGCGGTGTCCTTGAGACGTCGAAACGAGAGACGGAGAAGAAGCTTTCGCTGACCTTGAATCGCCAGCAGTGGATCCACCAGGAACTGATCCTCATGAGACGATTCCTTGACGAAACGAAGGACCGGATATCCGGTCAGAGTGACCTCCAGCAGAGACTGCGCAGAGCGGAAGTCGACATGGAGACGCTGGAGAGACACCTGGCAGCGCTCATCAACCTCGAGGTGGAGGCCATAGAGGAAGTGGATATCTACTCCAGTCTGAAGGAGTCCAGAATGGGAGCCAGTGGCTCTGATCAGACAACCCAACAGTCAGCCATTGTGGCAAGACTGGAAAGGGAGAACAAGTCCTTGCTGTTCCAACTGAGGCAGGCGATCGAGGAGAACAGACAGCTCCAGGCACACATGGAAGACGTCGAGAAGTTTGTTAACATCGCCCGAGAGCTGAAAGAGGAGAACGAAGCTCTGATCGCAGACTACAAGAGGTTCCGCGACGTACAGGAAGAGGAGGTATCCGAAATGGACGAACTGGCCGAGCTGTTCAAGGACACTCTGGAGGAGAACAAGGCTCTCCAGGCGCAGAACGAGGAGCTGAGGGTCAAGGTCCTTGAGCTCCAGGGACGACTGGATGCCGATGAGGCGAGGAGGTCTCAGATGGACGCGGTTGCTGAGGCTGAACGATTGGAGGCAGAGAATGGAAGACTGAGAGAAGAGATGGCGGAACTGACGGATGCAGTCAACCGTCAGTCGCAGACGATCCTCGACATGGATGAACGGCTGAGAGCAGTCAACAGTCACGCCATTCATCCGCCGATTGACAGAAGGACCTCGGAGACTGGATCGCTGGATCGCACTGACGAAGGAGTGGCAGCACCACAGGATGCGGAGAAGCTGAGGTTGCGCGAGATGTACGAGGAACTGAAGGCACAGACGGAGGTCATGCTGAAGGAGTTGGAGGAGCAGAAGAGAGAGGCTCAGATGGAGATGGAAAGGGTCGTCGAGGAGTTTGAGGAACGAGGAACAGAAATTGTTCATCTGCGATCCTTACTGGACCGGAAGGACTCTGAGATCCGGCGTCTGACGGATGAGGCGGACGAACTGAACCAGAACCTCGAACTGGCCTTCGATGAGTTCAAGAAAGACCTGGAGCGATCGAAGAAGGAACGTGAGGAGGAACTTGGACGAGTCGTAGAGGAAAACATCCAGCTGAAGGCGTTCATCGAGGAAGTTGGAAAGGTGGAAGAGGAGCAGGACATGGTCCGATCGAGTCGAGTGCAAGAGGTTTCGAAACTAAGACCCAGAGATATCATCACAGGAGACGACTCACCCGCTCAGCCACAAAGTCAGGCTTTCTTTTCAAATACCTCTACAACAAATTCAGTGTAATGTTTAATGAAGTAACGTAGTTTAATATGATACAACTGTAGGGCAGTTATTAGGCGCCTGTACTAGATAACTAATTCACAAATGCATCCGTCGATCCAGCAATCCAGTCTCTGACGTGCGAATGAGGGTCACGTGTTCGGGTCAGACAGTAGCAGTCTGCTGCTTTGCTGGAAATAGATCAAGTGCCCTTCAAGAAGTCTATTCAGTTTCAAAGACATCGCAGTCGCAAACTTTCTGTTTCGGCTTAAATGTAAATGTATCTAATCTAATCTAATCTAATCTAATCTAATCTAATCTAATCGAATGGCTTCTATAGCGCCAATATCGTAATGCATAAAGCATCTATTGATGGTAGCTTCAAGTGAAATAGTAGCCAAAGAAAGCCATAATCCATTAGAATATCTATAGTTTGAAACCGTTAAGTCAGAGAAACGAGAAGCATTTGTTCAAGGACAGTTCTTCTTATTTTAGCAGAATCCACACTGAAACAAATTGGTCAGAATAATTCTGTTGATTCCTTGTTTTCTTTCTAAGGTGCGACGACGGAAAGATCTTCCGAAAGAGCTTCCTCTGATGCAGAGGTCCAGGTAGACTCAGCTGCTGCAGTTACTTCGGAGGCTGCAGTAACCAAAGCATCCGTCGAGACTCAGGTGGAGTTTGGTGACCTGCAGGTGGAAGACCGTGAGGATAGCAACGAAAACATCCTGGCCGATCTCCAGAAAGCAGTCGACCTGACGAAGGAACTGATGGAGGAGAACAGACTGCTGAAGAGACGGATGAAGATGGTCAATGAAGAAAACGACCGCTACAAGAACCAACGCTCTGCGGTCAGCCGGGGTCAGGAACGGGAGAAGGAACTGGAGAGAGTGCAGCTGAAGAACAAGGAGCTTCTGAGGGAAGTGGAGGGACTGAAGAGAACAATCAACGAACAGAGTATGTACCTGCTGCAGTTCGGTCACGACTCCAACCTCCATGGCACCACCAGCTTCCCATCGGAACCAATCGACCGCGAAGATGATGCGGACAAGCAGCAGCAGCAGCAGCAGCAGCCGCAGCAGAAGAATGGAGCATCGGTGGATGGTGACCAAACAGATGCTGATCCACAGGTGGCGCTGGATTCTTTTACACCACGTGGTAACGGAGTTGTGCTTAAGTCTCCGGAAGCCAAGAAACGCTTTCGATCTAAACAGCGAAGATCGGCGAAGATGTTGGAAGTTGGAAACGGCCTTGAAACGTCCTTGGAGCTGGCTAGTGAGTCAGAAGGAGATGTTCCAGATGACGATCTGGTGGAAAGAGAGTCAGCTGGAAAGAGTCTCCAATACGCGGTGTTACGAACCGAGCTGCCAACGGCTGAAACGACAACCGAGATGCAGGTTGTATTTCCAAATGGAGGGAAGGCTGACGTCGCCGTCGCTAGGAAACAGGGAATAGCGGAAAGAATGGAAGCCCAGGTTGACATCGTGGAAGAAACAGTTGTCAATCTGAACGGCTCAGCAGCTAGGCAGATGAAAGCACCGATTCAGGTGCAAGAAGTGGACGGTGAGGCTGTGGCGCTGTTGCGGCAGGAGATATCGACGAAGGATGCGAAGATGAAGGCGTTGGAGGAGACAACGGTGGAACTGATGAACGAGGTGGAAAGAAGAGACCAGTTGGAAGAGGAGTGCGAGAAAATCGTCGAGGATTACAAGGCCCTGATCAGCGAGTTCAGCAGATGCAAGGATCTGTTGGACTTGGAGTTGAAGGGAGATGGAACACCTTTCGGGGAACTCAGAGGCTGGCTGAGCAACTACGAGAAGAGCCTGCTGGAAAGCAAGAGACTCGTCGAAGAAAAGCGGACGCTCCAACACGAACTGGACTCTGCTCAGAGGCGACTCAGAGAGCTGGACGAAGGACAGACTAGGGAGGACGCTCGCCTTGCTCAGCTTGCGAACGACTTCAAGAAAGATATCGAAGACCTAGAGGAGCAGCTCGATATCAAGGTCGTAGAAATTGCTCAAGTGAAAAAAAGATTCAATGACCTCAGTTCTTCTAAGGTTGGAATGGAGGAAGAGTTGGAGAACCTGCGTCAGGATCTAGCCTCGAAGACGGAAGAACTGACGACCCTCACTGCGAGATCCACACGCCAAGAGGAGTCGCTGAGGGCAGACAACGACACACTGAGATGTCTGCTGGAGTCCAAGTCACCTCAGATGGATTCCGATTACGAGGAACATCTTCTGTCGGAGATCGAACGCCTGTCAGACGCCAAGGAAGACCTGGAAAAGCAAGTCAAGGAAAAGGACTACCAGCTGGAAGAGGTACGCGATGAGCTTCTGGAACACCTGGATGCACTAAAGACGAAGATGGAATCGGAGCAGAAGAGGTCGGCGAGGGACTGTGCCGAACTTCTAGACGACCAGGAGGAACTGATCGAAGAGAACAAGAAACTCCAGGCCAAGGTCACGGGCGTCGAGAGGGACCTCAAGGATGCCAGGGAACTCTACGAAGAGGAGAAGGTCGCCTCTGAAAAGAGCCGCGATCTTCTGGAGGAGGAGCTGGAGCGACTGAGGTCTGACCGGAAGACGAAGGCCGACGATGAGGCTGACCTTCTGGTTCTCTGTAACACCCTCACTCACAAAATGGAAGCGCTGGAAGAGGAGACGAGGAAAGCGGTCCTCGAGAAGAATCAGGCAACCGGCCAGTACAAATCGCTCCAACTGAACCACTCCCAGCTGGAAAAGACGCACAAAGACCTGATGGAGAGAATGAATCATCTGCAGAGGGAAAACGAGGGTCTGTCGAGGACCCTGGAACGAGAGAAGAACGCAGTGGATGAGATCAACCGACGACTCACGGAACGACTGGAAATCCTCCGACTGGAAAACGACAAACTCGTCAGGGAAAACGAGAAGCTCGCTCTCATCCTGGAAATGGAAAAGCTCAAGAATTTTGTCGGCGATGATCGTCAGTCGTCCGGAAAAGACTTCACCCAACATCTGACCAAACAGGAAAGCGGAAGACTATCCTCAGCCAAACCGGAAGAGAGGAGCGAGGTCGGTCTACAGACGGAACTCGGACCGGAAGTTCCTCTGGCGGAAGGCGTCGAATTCGAAAACGAGGTCCAATCGTTGAGAAGCAGCAACCGGAAGTTGGCCCTCGAAGTGGCCGAGCTCCACTGTCGCCTGAGCCAGAAGTTGCTTCCGCTGCCAGAGGAGGATGGAGAGGGAGTGGCAGCGGCGTCCAGAGAGAGGCGCGAACCAGTTCAGCAGATCCTCCGGGATCTTGCGAGGGAGAACCTTCGACACCTCCAGGTGATGGCAGAGACGGAGGACAAGAGCGACCACCTGAAGCAGGAGCTTCGGAGGGTCAGAGCCGAGTTCAACCACCTGGAACAGGAGAACAGGACGCTCAAGGAACTGTCCCAACTCCATCCGAGGTCCTGGAACGACCTCCTCGAAGCCTTGCGGCAGGAGAACACGAAGCTCAAGGAATTCGTGGCCGTCCTCGAAGACCTGATGGCGCAGAAGTCTGCCGCCGCCTCTCCCACCGTCTCCTCCTCGGCTGCTGCCTCTCCCTTGGCCCTGCAGCAGAGGACGAGGGATGCGGGAGCCTCAAGGGATGAAACCCTTCACATAGGAGACAGCCAGGACAGCGGCATCAGTCCAACAATCCACCACCTGCGACAGAGAGCGGATGACAACGGCGCTGCCATGGCACGCGTCTTCCAGCTCCAGCGCATGCTACAGGTAACCTATGGCAACGACATCTATGGCATTACCATGGAAACGACCATCTAGGGTTTGATTAGGTTAGGCGGGTATAGGCCAAAAACGAGACCACAACAGGTTAGAATCTGATTTGCTAACAGAACAAAATTAAAATTATGTAATGATGTTGTAGGCTATATATAAATGTCTTCTAAACACCTAATGACGGTGTTCAAACGCAGTATTGTTTCGTATTATCAATTTCGTAAATGTTTCATTACTTATTTTTATTTTGTTTAATGACACCCGCTTATTGCATAGAAGGTCTAGGCTAAATATAAGGCTATAGGCGGTTGAATATTAACATGGTTTTATGACCATGTCACCCAGGGTGAATTTTACTAAGAACTGAGATCAATAAGGGCGAATTTAAAATTGCTTGGACGTCATTTTAGGGTGAATTTAAGCATAATGTGATTGTTTTTGTAGGAAAATGACCGGAAATATCGAGATATCATCTGCACCTACCGTCGCCATCTTTTATGCTCAGTCCAGGTAACAGTAAACACATTCTTATTAATTAAATTATTATCTTTACGTGTCTATAGCGTCTTCCTCGATTTCTCCGCTCTGCAACTGCAATGCATGGCGACTTGGTTTTTCCACAGACCCTGACTTCCACAGTCCAACACAGAAGTTTTGCTGTGGTCGGCCAATACTCATGGAATATATTGCCTAAGATCCTGCGACATGAACTCCATCTCAACCTCTCTCTCTCTCTCTCTCTCTCTCTCTCTCTCTCTCTCTCTCTCTCTCTCTCTCTCTCTCTCTCTCTCTCTCTCTCTGTCTCTCTCTCTCTCTCTCTGTCTCTCTCTCTCTGTCTCTCTCTCTCTGTCTCTCTCTGTCTCTCTCTCTCTCTCTCTCTCTCTCTCTCTCTCTCTCTCTCTCTCTGTCTCTCTCTCTAATCTCTCTCTCTCTGATCTCTCTCTCTCTGATAATAATAATCTCTGTAATCTAATCTCTCTCTATCTCTCTCTCTCTCTCTCTCTCTCTCTCTCTCTCTCTCTCTGCCACTGCTCTCTAGTGGCAATAATAATAATCTCTCTCTCTCTCTCTCTCTCTCTCTCTCTCTCTCTGTCTCTCTCTCTCTCTCTCTCTCTCTCTCTCTCTCTCTCTCTCTCTCTCTCTCTCTCTCTCTCTCTCTCTCTCTCTCTCTCTCTCTCTCTCTCTCTCTTTCCACAAGCGCTTGAAGACCGTTCTGTTCAACAGTGGTTTCATTGTGTTAGGTTGGGAACGCCTCCGATGAGTATCTCGTCAGGTGGCGCCATATAGATTTGTACAATTACGACTTCACAATTAATGTTCGACATTGTGGTCTTTGTCGTTGCTTTCAGGGAACCATTGACCCGGAGGTCAAGGCTGCCTTGTTACGCATCATTGACCTCAGGTGCAGCGAATCGGATTTATAGTTAAGAAGAAACTCATCGAACCGTTGCGTCGGATAAACGTCCTTTACAAGCAGACTTTGCGATCAGTGCCTTTGGAAGGGATGTTACCAATTCTAATCGCCGAGGTCGAGAAATAACCGGCGATGACTGCTCAGAGGTTATAGTTCACACAACGAAGAAAATCCAACTGCTAACAGAGAGAACGAGATATATTGAAGCTTTTTATTTTTCTAGACTTTGGTCTTTTGCCGGTTCTTGCTTCCGGTTGGGGGCGACCTCGGGTTTCCGCTTCGAAACTGTTTTACACGTTTTTATCCACAATATTCCACTTTGTTTGAATTACGTATATGCACTTGGAGTTGATATCGACTTTTATGAAATTGTTCTTTTGTGCCAATCATCCTCATGAAGAGAAAAATTATAAAGGATCGATCGTAGATTTTGCAAACGTGAATGTAGAAGTAGTCGGGCATTGTGGGTAATTTATGCTAAGTTTATATAGCGCTACAATCAGAACGTTTAAAGGCAGCACGTAGTCAATGCTCGTTAGTGTATACGATATATATTGAAGCTGTGTGATCAAGAGAATTTCAAATTAAAAGCTGCCATTGTATGGCCTTCAAATTAAAACTATTGCCATTGAAACTTTTTCGATAAAATGCAGAGTTAATTTAAATTCAATTCAAACGAATCCGATAATTAAGTGACTGACTCTTTGACGATCTTGTTTGGTGTTTAGTCTTGGACGCAAGAGACGTTGTCATGACGATAAAATGCAGGTTTAACTCTTTGAAATGGTTCCATTGATGCTCAGCTTTTCTTAACTCATCGCTTTTCCATCTAACTGTCACATTCCCGATAAGTTTCCAAGCATTCCGAGAAGGTTCTCATCTCCAGTTTGTTTAAATTAGGCTACTGTTGATTTCGGTGTTCTTCTATTATCGCCCAGTTGCTTCCGAAATGTTATATTTAGCACTTGACGACATATCAGTTGATTTCAATGATGACTATGCTGATTATTTAATTCGAAAGATTCTAATGTAGTTTTTACAGTTATAAAGGTATATTTTAGTAAGTTATGAGAACGTTTGTGTATGCTTTAATTTCGCTAAATAAAATGTCGAAATAGAATCTGAAACTGTGTGTCCCGTATGTTATGGTAGAAATATTCTGTTTAAGATTTACCGGGTGTTGCTAACTGTATCATCGCATTGCGTTCTGACAATGTGTCAATGAATAAACGAAAGTCTTTGACGAGAAGAAGTGAGTCATAAGTTCTGATCTCGTTCTTATGTAACTTCACGTAGTTTACCGGTTATAGGCCTAGAAGTGAAGTCTGCAGCCAAGGAGTTAGTTGACCTCATTACCCAGAAATTACGTCTTCACTTCCCATTTAAGATGATCTATGCTAATTTATGTTGATTTATGTTAACATGGGTCCATTCTAATTATTTTAGTCTCGTCCAGTTATAAGTCGGGGTGAAATCCAATCCTAAGACTTGGATGGAGCCGTTGTTTTTATACGCGTAGCATCAGTCGTAGCAAAGCGAAGCCAGTCATGAGTGAAACCATCGTCATTATAGAGTAGATTTTTCGTTTATCCATTGACACATTGCCATAACGCAATGCGATGATACAGTTTACAAAAACTCGTCAAGATCCAAGCAGTGTATCGGCGATCAGATAATGATACAAACAAATCAGCTAATATATAACATTAGTAAGAAACGATTTAAAGGTGTCTTAAAACAACGTACGGTAACTACGGTTATTCGTAGAGTTCTTAGTGTTTAGTGACGTCTTTTGGTGTCAAGGACCGTTCACTTCGACCTCCTCACTCCGCAAAATTCGTTTGGATTAATTAATAATGATAAAACGAAATTAACGAACATATAACGTCTGAAAGAAACGATTTAAAGGTGTCTTAAAACAACGTAATATTAGCCGTAGAGTTCCGAGTGTTTAGCGACGTCTTGTGGTACATTGACGTCTATCTTAGTTTTAATATTGCGCATTATAATGATTGAGATAGTTATTGTTTTACAA
>JACEVL010000073.1:1275000-1280000 GCA_020284085.1 Aporrectodea caliginosa
TGAAGGCCAAGGAGAGGCCATCTGCACAACTGAGGCCATCATCAAGTTCATCCGCACGGGCATCTGCAGGATCCTCATCAAGGTCATCAGCATCGCTGCCTCAAGTTTTCTCACCCGTCAAATGGACGACGTATTTCTTGTATAACGTTGAGGGTTCGACCTCAACCCTTTAAAATGGCTTTAATTGACAGTTTCTATGAATGAACTTGAGTAAAGACCCGTCCTCATGAAAGTGGGGCTCTAAGCAGGCCACTTCTTTTGAGGGTGGGGTCCACGGACCCTGAGTCAGACCACTGGGCACGAATACGCAAAGATCAAGGTCAAGGATTATGTAGAAATGTTCAGTCTTTGTGTGGAACAGACGGGAAAAATCACATTAAAAGAATCTCATTGTTAAATTCCGAACCCAGTCATATTAATAATGTTACACTCGATTTAATTAGTTTAAAGATTCGATGAAGTTGTCAAATAAAATAAGCACGTATTCAAAGTTATTGACTCATAGCTGTTGAACTGAAACTCTGATGAACAATTCCACCACTTCGCTCAACCCGCTCCTCTTCCGCCCTAACACTTCTCCGCCCTTACGTTACCTCATTACTAAAATTTGCAAATTGCTCCATTACCATTGCTGTTCCGCCTCTCTGGAACAAACTCCCGCTTGTACTACGACAAATATCCGATCCATCCTACGAACTCACCAAAACCTGACCTCTTGCTATCTCTTCACACTTAATTCCATAGGTCTTTCACTCAAAACTGAAAACACTGCTTTTTCACAAATCCTATCCCGATTCCTTCTCTTCCCCTCACCTCCCTCTCCGTTTCAGCTCTAAACACCATCAACCTTAAACCGTCTGACTGTCTGCCTGCCTAAACCATTTTTATCTTAACCCTCTGCCTATTGATTCTGTTTTGATTAAGCGCCTGTGATTAAGCTGGTTCAGGCGACTTCGCTTTTTTGCAACATCATTCGCCAGATGGCAGCACTGATAACAGTTCAACACAAAGTCGTCTCTTATTTTTCACCGATTCATTGATATTGGGTCTCAGTCCGTCTTTTTATTTAGTCGTCTCTTCACTTTTCTTTCGAGTTCCTATTATTAATTTTATTGCATATTTTTTTACCATAATTATTATTCAGTTTAATATCTTATAATCTTAAACATGAAGGTTTTAAACTATCACCTAATCGACTATTACATTATGTCCATATTTCGGTCTGTCTCTGTGTCTGGCACTGTCTGTCTGTCTGCCTGTCTTCGTGTGTTCGTGTATGTGTGTCTCTATCTGTATAGAGGAGGGGAGATGAATGATTCTAATTCTCAGTTAATCATCTCTCATTCATCTAATCATTTCATCCTAATTTGACAGAAATATTCAATTAACGTCGATTAAAAGCAATTTCACAGTTTTTTAATTTTATCCTACCCAGTTAATGCAATACATTAGCCACGCGTTAAGTTTGGCACCACAGTGTCACAGATAGACACTTGGACAGACAAACGGACGGACAGACAGACATTGCATATGGTCATTGAGGTATTTTCAGGGAGAATGAACCTAATATGGTTTGAGAAAGACGTTGTTAGTAATTGCCCTCTTGACTAATTACTCCCTTGATTAATTCTTCTCGGTTCTAATGACGTCTCTGCTCACGTGTCGGCCACATGGCAAAAGACTCCGGAGGAAATTTCTTTAAGGTAGCGCCTCATAAATACTCAGCCAACATCAAAAGATCCGCAGCTGATAGACTGACTCTTCTTAATATATCTATACCTGTTGGAGAGTAGCAACGCACTTATTGACCTCGGCGACTATGATGATGATCATCATCATCGTCATCATCATCATCATGATCATAATTATTCTCGTCATCATCATCATCTTTATTATAGTCGTCTCCGTAATCATCGTCATTACCACCATTGCCACCGTGGTGGTCGCCACCACTACACCACACCACCACCTCCACACCTACACCTCACCTCCACCACCTTCACACCATCAGCACCACCACCACCACCACCACCACCACCACCACCACCACCACCACCACCACCACCACCACCGCCGCCACCACCACCACCACCACCACCACCACCACCACCACCACCACCACCACAACCGCCACCACCGCCGCCGCCACCACCACCGCCGCCCGCCGCCACCACCACCACCACCACCACCACCACCACCACCGCAATCCTGGTTTCGATGGTAGAATCTTAAGCGTAGATTCGATTGCGATCGTAATGAAACGAAGAAGAAGAATCTGAAGATGAAGAAATGACCGTTCTTCTTCTTCTTCTCTTTCGTTGATCTCCATCACTTAGTCTCTCGCAATATCTTCACCGATCGACCTAGCACCAACAACATCTTCTTCTCCTTCTTCTTCGCATCCTCACTTATCTCCATTTCTCCTTTATTGGTGCATGTATATAGCGCTGCCGTGACTTCGGCGCCCCATCCGCAGAAGACAGATCTCGTACGGTCGTTGCTAATTCGGTCGGCCATAAAACCCCCCGTCGGACCTGACGTAGCACCGTCGTCGTCGTCGTCGTCCTGTGTATTTATTCTGCCCGGTCGCTATTTGCTCAGCGCCTGATCTTCTTCAGCGCTCGACCAATTCCCACTCGATGCTTTTATGCATGCCACCAGATCCGACTCGAAATAAGAAACTCGTCTGTCGGTCGGTGCGCCAACTAAGCCCGCCAAATCCTGTCGGCTGTCGTCTGCTCCGATCGACCGATAGCAACGAGTAATGGAACGATTACGCCAGAGGTCGCCGCTTGCTCCAGTCGTGACACCTTGCGGCAATAACTCTGCCGGGGAGAGAGAGAGGTAGGGAGGGTGTGGGAGGAGGAGGGAGGGTGGGTGGAGGAAGAAGGGGAGGAGGATGTCTTGGCAGAGGATCGGAGGATGACAGGAGAGGGATGGAGGAAGAAATCCGCTTCCTTTACTAAGCAAGATAGTGGAATGACGGAGAGAGAGAGAGAGAGAGAGACAGAGAGACAGACAGAGAGACAGAGAGACAGACAGACAGACAGACAGACAGATACAGAGAGAGACAGACAGACAGACAGAGAGACAGAGAGAGAGACAGATACAGAGATACAGACAGACAGAGAGACAGATAGACAGACAGACACAGACACAGAGACAGACAAACAGACACAGACAGTGACAGACCGACAGCTACGCAGACATATAGGCGGGCAGGTAGGCAGACTCACAGAGACAACTCTAGATAGACAGCGACAGAGACACATACAGAGACAGAACGAGACAGAGAGAGAGACACAAGCAAAGAGAAGGAGATGTAGAAGGCGACATCCGGTTTGGCGAGCGTAGCCTAGGACTAGGAGAGAATTCTTTAAACAAATTGTACGACAACTCAATGATCTCAATCACATGATTATGTTTTAGATCCACCATCATCATCAACATCTTCTTCTTCTTTTTCTTCCTCCTCCTCGTATTTTTTTATATCTAGCACTAATATTGCTGTTGCTGCTTTTACTGCTGCTCTGCTACTACTACAACAACTACTACTACTACTACTACCACCACAGGTGATGGTAGTTAGTAGTAGTAAGTATTTGAAGTATCACTAGTATTAGTGGTAGTTGTAATGCCTTCGATTAGCGAAGACAGTTTTGTATTTAGAATCTGCATAACTACTTATCACCAGAGGTTCCAACTAAGTTCCTTCCGTCTCCCAATTATCGCCCACCATGGATCTATTATCGCTGGGATCTACAGTCTGCCAGTCTCTTCCTCCGTTCGCCGTCCGCCGCCATCTTTGAAGGATGGCCAGAGCAGGGACGCCCTGTATAATGGCCTGAGACCGATCAGTGTGCAGGCTATTAACAGGTGGTTAGAGGAACTGACGTCTCGGTTGATAGCCTGCCAGGACTAAGACTGAGCGACAGCGGAGGCCTCTAGCGAATACTCGGTCAATTATGTCCAAAGGCCGAATAATTCTACGAGACAGTGATGCTGTCATAATGATATGCACGCGAATAAGAGCAGACTGCCATACAGTACAACACAAGGCTAAGCAATGCATACAATGCAATGCAATGCAAAATTCGTCTACCTCCTCTCCTCTCTTCCTTCTTCCTCTTCCTCTTCCTCCTACTCCTCTTCCTCCTCCTCCTTTCCGTCTGTTCTTATTCCTCTCTTCCCTCCTCCTCCTCTTTCCTTCTCTTCCTCCTCCTCTCCTTCCCATTCCCACCCTTCCTCCACCCATTCCCTCATAGTCCCATCGTCATTACCCATGGGTCTGTTCGTCGATCGGCTGCTAATCGCCATTTAATTCAGACTCGACAGATTAAAGCGAACAACGACGACGACGACGACGACGAAGACCCGGTCATCATCATCATCAACTGACCAGTCCATCCATCCATCCAGATGACCATCAGTCCATCCATTCATCCATTCTTCCATGCACCCCGACTGACCATAGACGGAAGGCCATTAGCTGAGCCGGGGATTTCATGGAGTCGACTCTTCCATCGACTGCCACCCCTCCCTCCCTTCCTCTCCCTTCCTCAGCTCAGTCTTTTCTTCCTCCTCCTATATCCCCCTATGCACCTCCTCCTCTTCTTCCTTCTCTTATTCCTCTAGAATCGGGACCGGAAGTAGAATCGGGACCGGAAGTCGTCTGCCTTCGTTGCCTCGGAGCAAATGTTTCGACGGAGGATCAATTGAGGATCAATTGAGGATCAAATGAGGATTAGCGGAGGATTAAGGGAGGATTAAGGGAGGATGAACAGAGCGATCGGATTAGGAGGATCGAGGAGGAGGAGGAGGAGGAGGGAGGAGGAGGCGGAGGAGGAGGAGGAGGAGGAGGAGGAGGAGGAGGAGGAGGAGGAGGAGGAAGGAAGAAGAAGAGGAGGAGGAGGGAGGAGGAGGAGGAGGAGGAAGGAAGGAGGAGGAGGAGGAGGAGGAGGAGGAGAAGGAGAGGAGGAGGAGGAGGAGGGAGGAGGAGG